>WEIT01031445.1:14010-27908 GCA_013389985.1 Dryoscopus gambensis | reverse complement strand
TGTATTATAAAATGTGGGCAATAGAGTAATACTAAATTAATTAACCAGCAAATGGAAGCAGGATATTCATCATCCCTGCCCTGTTTCACAGTCTAATTCATTGAGATACCACATGAACAACGGACTCAAAGCTTTTTAATGATGCTGTTTGTAAGGAGGAGCTCTGTTTAGAGATGACGAGATTGGAGGACTGAGGGAAAATGCGACAGGAGAACAGAAGGCTGACCACTTTTTTTACTAAGGTAGTTTTTAGCCATCCCTCCAAGAGTAGATGGTAAGGAAGAGCAGCAAATGTTTGTGTAGGGTAGTTTGATGGCTATGTGAACCTACCACACTATTTAAAAACGTCACTAATCCAGGCAGATCTCTTACTTTAAGGCCTGTATTCTCTGTTACAGGTAGTTGCAGGAGACTGTTTATTCCACATTCTCATTCCTGTGTTCACTTTTGTACACTGCTTGTCCCTGCCATCAGAAGAAACAGAGCAACCTATAACATTATCAGTATCACTCCTTTTGCATGTGAGGCCATTTATGGAATTACTTTCCCTTGCAGAATAAGAGAGGAGCTGCAGTGTGCACACACAGCTGTGCAGCTTTTGTAGTGCCATGCATTCCTCCTTAGCATTCCCAGTGGGCGGTGTAGTTAATGACAGAAAGGAATGGGCAGGGGGCTTGTTGCTGCAATGGAAGAGAATGGCAGAGTTTTTTACTGCTGATTGATCCAAACCCAACAAATGGGGCCAATTTTGGGAACCAAAGGCTGGTTCTCTGTAGATAGTTTGTGCAACTTGGCTCACAGCATGAGCAAAAATATCATCATTTTGCAACAGAATATTGTCCTTGGGTCAAGGTCAGTTGTCCTTGGGAGATTTATGCGTATGGTCCCAACTGTCCATTGCATGTTTGTCTATTAAAAATCTTTCTATCTCCAAGTGGAGTTCAAAGACAAAGGAAAAGTACAGTCCATCAAAAAAAGAAAATAAGATTGGAAAATAATCAATTTTATTAATGGTTGTTATGGCACTTTTTTATTTTTTCATTTCCAGACTGAAATTTGGCCTGAACTTCAAGAAATGAAGAGTAAAATTTTATTATACTTAGCCAAAACCCAGCCTAGGCTTTGATGAAGCTCTTGATCCAATTCTTGATCATCTGGTATGTAATTATCACCAATACTTCTTGAAGTGTGTTTTTTTTCATTATGGAAAAGCATAACTTAAATGTGAAGCCCTGCTTTGCTTAAGAGCATTGATAAAATCACATTTGCTAAAAGGAATGAGAGAGGGTGCTTGTGAAGATAAATGATAATCTGGACAATAGGGAGGCAGTAGATCTAATTTTCTGGACTTCAGTAAACCTTTTGATAAACTACCCCTTGGGAAATGGCTAGTTAACCTGGAGAAGATTGGGATTAGTAGAAGAAATGAATGGTGAGCAAGGAAGGGACAACAGCATGGAATTTTTTGTGGGAGGGAGTCACTAGGGGAATATGCCAAGGTATTTGTTTATTTAGTGCTTTTGCTAGTGGTTTTTTTCTGGGTGGGTGGTAGAGGAAAAAGGCTTGATAATGAGACTTTTAGATGAGGCACACCTGAGAAAACATCATCAGCATCAAATTTCAGGCAGGTGGAATAAGATGATGATAAACTGCAGCAGAAAGACTGAGACCTGAATATCACAAGTGTCTTTCAAGCTTTTGTATATGAAGGGCTCCTGTTCTGCAGATGACAGCAGTGGAGAAAAACTGCATATGTTACCTGAACCCAAGGGGATTCCAAAATAAAGAACTGAGGCAGTGAAATATTGAGCTGGACTGAGCAGAAAGTTAATATTGTATGAGGTACTATATTGGTTATTGCACTTACATATGGGTCAGCTATTTGAGCAAGAGGGGAGAAGTAGCAGTGCAATCAGTTATGTGAATGAAGACTTCCATCATCCCTCCAGAGGCCAGCAGCACTGAATGGGCAGAGACACCCACACTGGCCCTGAACTTATCCACACCAAGAGGTCAGTTGGCTTCCACGGGCCTGGGACGAGTGTGGAGGTAAGAACATGATTAAGTTCTTAGCTTAGAACCAAGTGGAAGCAAAGCAGATTAATGACAGAACCTGGGAGCTAGAGTATAAATCTCTTGCAAATCTAAGTCAGCTGTTTTTGTTCTATTTTTTTTCCTCCAAGTTGTATGTCATCTTCTGTTTATGACAGTGAGGCTACTGTTTTCACTTATGTGCAAAAGCAATTAAGATAAATTCTGCTGTTCTGACAATTGATGTTGGTTCCCATTTGCTCTGTTTTACGAATGAGCTGCATTATTATCTATAGCACTGACCATCCTTCAAGTATCCTATCATGTAAATACTTTGTATAAATAATTAAAAGCTGCGGTTCACAGTGGTGTCTGCAACAATGGGCTTGTTTTTTGCAACTTGATAGGAAAGATTTGATTTACATCTGCTCTGGGTATTTTATTCCCTATCTTATTAAAGCTAACAACTTAGATATACCATAGTTTTTTATGGGGAACTTTGCCAAACATTTTCAGATGAAGAGAAATTTTCTCCAATTAAGAGATAGTATCAGTGGAATAGAGCGTTGTCACAAGATAATGGTCTCCTGCTGCTTTGTTAAATGCCAAGGTAAACCTGAGGCATTTATCAGAAATTAATGTCAAAGCAAAGTCGAGAGGTTTATCTTGAAAGCTGGAAACACTGAACCTGTGAAAATGTCTGTTAGAAAATAGTCTGTGTTTTCTTGTGCATCCTTCTTCCCCCCAGTTACACTTGGAAGAAAGAAAATTTTCTTTCTGGCACCAAATGCTGCCCCCAAAACAAGGTGCCAGCTTCCTTTTAGATGCGTAAAAAGGCTGTTGAATCTCTAATTTTAAGCTGAAGATGAGTAGTTTTTTCAATTGGTTTTGTAAGTATGTTTGAGCTTTACCTTTGCATCCCTTAACACTAAGCTGATCAAGGACTTTAACTTTGTCAGGCTTCACACAGCTCTGATTCTAAGGATGTTGAAAAGGGGAGTTTGGATGTTAAAAACAAAGCAAATACATAAATCTGCTGGGCTTGGTCTGTTACCAGGATAGAGCCTGAAGGAAGGGGTGGGGAGAGGGAAAAGGAGGGACAGAAGCTAAAAATATACCTTAGTCTCTTGGAAAGATGCAACAAAATGTTTTATGGCACAGAAATAGGCTGCAGTGCTATGTTCCTGTTTGTTCCTCACAGACACTGAGCAAAGTTTGTCAACTTGTGAACAGAAGAACCTGTTTGTCTGTAAGATCTAAGGCAAATCTTGTTAGAGAAGTAAATCCCTTTAAGTATTCTTGCTCTTCAGTTGCAATGCAACGCTTCTGCTGGTGTCACAAGGTGTCCACTGCCCTTTAAGCCCTAAATTAACCATGTCAAATCAACTTTAATAGTGACTTAGTAATACATTTGATTAGTCCAGAAATATGGATGAATTTTAATAATTTTCTCAAATTTCCCACTTCAATTAGATTACTTTGTATTATTTGTAAACTATATATTGCTTTACTGAAAACCTAAAGGTGGAAACCACTGTTCATAGAAATGAAGCTGATTTGATTGCTTCCTATTGTCCTAGTCATGGAGACTGGAAAAATGTATACCTGCTGACAAGTCTAAGAAATTAGTGCAATCCTTAACACTATATTTTGTTTGCCCGACTTATTCAGGGCAAATATTTTTCATTTGCAGAAGTTCTGTGTCTCTTTAAAAGTTAGGATGACCCTGGTCTTCACTCAAATATGAATTCTTCTAAAACATTAGGAGTGGTCCCAACTGAAACACAAAACTAACAAAGAAAACAAAAAACCCCAGCCCATCCTCCCCCCATCAACAAAAAATAAAACACACCAAAAAAATCCTTAATCTCCCTCTTCCCCCACAAACACACACACACAAACATACATACACAGCTTTCTAGTCCATACCGTATTCTACATTTTAGATAATGATTTGCCATTTGGGGGTCCTGGTAGTTATTAATCTGCTAAGACAATGAAAAGAGACCAGTAAGGAGAAACACGTGTGCTGGATTTTCCCTCTCTTTCAGAGTGGAGAGATTTGTTTGAGGGCTGTTTTCAGAAGAGTAGATATTGGGTTGTACTGCAGCATACGGTGTTTCATCAGTCATGCTGCATTATGTCACATCAGATGTTTCTATGAATTAATTTTAGTTTCTGAGATTTACTGAGGTGTGAGAAAGCCATTCCATGAAAGTGCCAGTGGCAGGCAATCCTCTGCCACCAAAGAGGGAGGAGCCTTTTCGTTTTAGACTGAGAAGGTTTGGGACGAAATGCAGAGAAAAAATGATGACGCAGTCCTAACAAATTAGCATATCATATTAAAACCTTGTGTTCAGGAAAAATGTCCGTGAACCTGCAATGTTCCTGGATGTGGCAGGCTTCCCAGTGGTCAGTTCAGCTCCTGATCTGGTGTGTGTGTGGTGAGGCAGGAACAGGAGTTGTGGTTTGGCTTTCCATGTGGGGCACACGTAATTCCAGGCAGTTGGCTAGGGAGAGCTAAAGGCCATGGAGCAGCCTGCCCTGGCAGGCAGAGGGGAGCGTGTACCCATTTGTCTGTCTGCAAATAACCAGTTCTTGGGCCATATTCTCAAAAGTGATCTGCAGGGCCAGAAAGGCATTAGTAAAACATGCACTAATGTTCACTGAATATTCATTGTGAATATTTTCTGGAGAACAGACAAACAAACATGTTACCTTGGAGGAACAAGAGAATAGCATTAAAAGGGATGTGCAGTCATATCATATGTGCTGATTTTTCAGCAGCTTTTGGAGCCTTTAGAGGGATGTTCCAAGGGACTTTCAAGGTCCAGTCAAAACAGGCAAAGCAGAACCTTGTTGTGGATAGCTGTGATTTGGCTTTAGGTCGCTGGCAGACCCAGCTTCAAAATCCCAGAGAAATAATTGAAGAGAAGCAGCAACTTTAAAACTGAATTTTCTATACCTCAATGAAAACTCCTTCAGATTCAGGGCGGGCCTGAATCCCAACAAACCTTTCACTGCTCAGTATTAAGTGTATTTATGTACAAGAGCTGTTCTAGATACTATGCCCTTGAATCTGTCTGGCTTAAATTGGTGAGAGCTTTGCTATTGATTTCTGCTGGGCTATGATCTGTGCTTTTGGGTCTGGTTGGTTTCACTTGGAATATGTAATTCAACAGGACTCAAGAAAAGAATTTATAAACATGGATTTTTTTTTAATTCTAAAAAAGTGCATAACTTTTTAGATTACTTGTCCAAATCAGAAGTAACTGTGTAACCACATCTATGAGCTAAAGCTAGAATGGATGTAATAGTGTGAACAGCATGTCATTCATAATCTACTAGAAGTAAGAATAGTATGGCTGTAAAGACATACTATGAAATAGTGACACTGTTAAATCTCCAATTATAAGGACATATAAGAGGGAAGAGTGTTGTGACCCATTACACTACTGGTGATCCCCAAAGGTGATATCCCAGTAAGGCTGAATACTGACTAACTACAGTAATTTCTGGTGGCTTCAATGGTTTGTGGCAAAGAGATGAATATCAGAAGCCCAAATAATAGACTTTCTTGCCTAGGTTTCTATTTATAATGAAATTCTGTTCAGATTAGTAGAAAACATTACAGTCAAAGAAGAAAGGGAGTGAAAACTAAATAGAATTGCCACAGGATTTATTTTTGCTGTAACTTGTAGATGATGATTAAAAATGTGTATTGATTTGCAATTTACCCTGATACTTGAAACTGATAAAAGCATAAACTACTACTTTGGTTTAACAGCTTTATTAGAGCTGAGGCTGGGCAGAGTTATGTGGGGTCACTTTTTGCCTGGGGTTGCCTATCAGTTTTCAGTAGAAGAAAAGAATTGGAATGAAGCATTGACAGATCCCATCTGGGCTCCCTGAGACAGCTGGTTTCAATACAGTCTGTCTAATGCTAGAATTGTGCCTTCAGTTGCTTTTGTTGGCATATCACAATAGTTTGGTGTTTTGAGATAACACCTACAGAATGGACCGAGTCCATAGCGTGTTAGCAGCAACATTTCTCATGAACTACAGAAATACTGCATGTCTGTGTGCTGATTCAGCCGTACAGGGTTGGTGTGTGTGTTACACAAAACAGCCATAGGTTCTATGAATACATGAATTAAGATGAAACTACGACTAATTTTAAGGTTTCTCTGGGTTCATCTGTGTCTTTGACTAGCAGTAGGAGATCACTATTTTTTAATTTTAGCATTTAAATATTGTATATTGATGCTTAATTCAACTTGGCTTCCAAACATGCTGTGTGGGTCATAACCTTATTTAGATAGCAGATTTTTAAATCCTTGAGTGTCAAATGGCAGCAGAAATGCCTGGACAAAGATATTGGAATCCAGTATGACAATTTTGCTGTGACTGTTTTACTAGAAATCATATATTTGCATTTAATTTGGGTTTTGGTCTTGTATGAAGTGAGATTGATGTTATCTAATATTCTCATTATTATTTAACTAATTATTTTAGCAATTAAAAAAAATTTTCAAACTTTCCCTGCCTGAAAGGAAGAATAGTGCCTGCTTTATAGAGTAGAGAAACTGAATAAAACATCTTTACCAGCAACAATAAATGCACTGGTGTTAGGACTCATTTTGGGAGAACTGAAATTGGAGCCTAATATGGGGAGAAAAATAGCAAAGCAGGAAATGGCCATATTCCCTCAAGAAACTTCAATGCAGCAATTAAAAAAAAATACTGTGAGATTTCTAATGTACATACAAATGCATACATCAGTATTGGTCCCTGAATCCTCTTCAGCTGAAATCTTACTTTGCAAAAATTAAGTTGCCTTCTGCCAGAAAAAAATTGCTGTTTGTCATTTATTCCAAGAGACTGCCTTGTTTTCTCTGATCACTTCACTACATTTGCAATATAGAAACAACATATTTCCATTAATGCAGATGTTCACTTTCATCTCCATAAGACTCCTGAAGCACAGTACTCTAAATTTAGAAGCGCTTGCTGTTCCCTCCTGCCCCCGCTCCTTCAATTTCTTTTTTAAATGATGTAGTTATATAGCTAAGATTGAGTCCATAATCAAACCCAGCCTGTAAGATGACACTCACTGGTGAATAGACAGCTTATCCACCTCCTGTCCTAACACTCAGATGCATAGCAAAGAACAGGAATTCTTTTGGCCTCCTCTTTGATCCCCCATTTTTTTTGAAAAGGTGGTTATACTCAATATTGTAGAGGGAATACAAATTAGTCACAGAAAAGTATCTGTCTCTGTTTCTGCTTGAAGTGGAGCTATTTTGCCCTACAAGCCACAAATAAAATTACAACTTCTTTGTAAGGATCAGCAGTGGGAAGCTTTGCAAAAAATGCAAGATACTCCACACATTTTTTTCCAAGATATTGCACCATGACTGTAAAATATGTTCGGTGTTTTACTTATCTGGATAATCTGAAGATTTTTTGTTTGGTCCTGATATGCTTATAAACCATGAACTTGCACCTTGGTTCTTTAATTATATTCTTGCAATATAGTTTGGGGAAATAGAGATTGAGAGATGGTAAGATGTGTATAGTGAACACACAGGAATTTAATGATTTAACAGGGCTGTGGAAGCAATGAGGGAGGTCTAAGGTGAGGGCTAAAAGGAAGGGTAAGAACAGGAGAGAGGTTAGGTTTTTCTTTTTGGAGAGAGACTTCACTGAAGAGTTAACAGAAGTTTGGTTTGAAGAACTTCTGTAATTTTGCCTTATGCCTTATTTTTTTTCATTATTATTTAAATGATGTTAAGATGAACTGCTTGAACTAAAAGTAGGCTAAAAAGGAATGGGGAGATATCAGATAAAATATGTGCAACACGCATTCTTTTACATTTGGGGCATAGTGTTTTGTTCTGGGCATTTTATGGTATGTTCCAGAGCCTGCTGGAGTGGAAAACGATGCCACATGTAACTAACTCCCGTGCCTTTGTGTTAAATCACCCTTTCTTTCCCAGGTCTCCAAGCAACAGTATCTTAAAGATGAAATATTCATTTCTGAAACCTAATTTAATTTCAGAGTTGCCTGAGCTGCAGAGCTTATCAGTTCATGGAATCCACAGAATTCAATGAATTAACAACTTTTTTCCATAGATGGAAGGTTGTTTTAAAATTTTTTTTCGGGATTGTGTTAAAATGCATCTTCTGATTTTTAACCTTGGTTTGGCTGGTTATGATTTACTCATTTTACTCATGATACAGCGGATGAGAAAAAAGCAATAATCTTCCTATCAATAAATGCAAGTCATTGTAGCTTTATAACAGCTATTAGCAACCCTGAGCAGTGCAGAGCTGTAAATAAATGAAGATTAAAGATGTTTTGCATTTCCCTAGGTTTGGTTCAAATTTTGTTTTTAAACATACTTGGTCCAGAACCTCAAGATTATCTAACAGATCACTAGTGGCATACTTTAACTAGCTAAGTCAGTAACAAATGAAACTAGACATAAAAATTATGGAAATAATGAAAGAGCTCACCAGCTCAGAAAGGCTCAGCTTTGTAAATACTGCTATAACATGAGCTAAGGTGAGCTCACCAAGAGCATCTGAGGATGCCTTCTTTATTCCTGTGAGCTTCCAATGACTGGCAGATGGATGTCTGTGCTTCTGATGTTTACATAATTTTGCAAATTAGGTACTTCTGAGAATTCTGATAATTAATGTGTAGACTTTATTGTCTCCTTTTCCTTTTATACTAAATAAGCAGTAATGGTTGGAGAATGGAATACCTGAATTCATTTTGGAGGTCTTTAGCTGAAGATAGGATTAATCATTAGTGCATGTGAGTCATAAACACTGAGCATTTATCCACCTTTAAAGTGTTCATTTTAACTTGGCTCTTCCTGGAAACACAGAACAGAGCAGTAGTGCTGGGGATCCAAGGCCCAAGCAACCCCTCCTGCCCACCTGTCCTTGTCCCCTGTGCCACTTCTAGTCCGGCCTCATGCTCCTTGGGCAAGCAGGTGTGGAGGTGCCAGGATCTCTCTGGAATCACTCTGTGTGGAACGGGGACTCCCCTCCTTGCATGCCTGCTGCTGATAGGTCTCGTGAAGGAGATCCAGTAAAAACTGTTTCTGGTAATCTCCAGGAGGAAAACTGAAAATCCGGTGGTGGACTTGAAATGAGTAGTCATTCTTCTGTTACTCTGCTCTACAGTATGGCTTCCTCTGAGGTTATTTGGATTTACAGTAACCATATGGCTAGGGTTTGCTCCAAGGAAAGAATGCTCTGGAGAGTTGCATTATTGTATCTTAGGTGTATTATGGAGCAGGTGTATGCAGACAGGACTTGTGTATCACCAACTCCAGCTCAAACACAAATAACATCTGCTGCTGCTGCATGTGGTATGATAAAGATCAGAATTAATGAATAAAACCTGAATCTTCTACCTGATGAAAAAGATTTACTTAGCTGTAATTGGGCACTCTCACATTCGAAGAAACTCAAATGATGACATAATAATTTATATCCTTCTGTACAAAGCAAGGTGTGTGTGTGCTTGTTTGTTTGCTTTGGTTTTCTTTTGTTTTGTCAATTGCTTTGTGGGCTTTTCCAAGCAGGAATAAAAGTGTCACCAAGGTGAGAATCTGTAGATATTTAAAAACATTTTCACAGGAAGGGTATCAGGAGTTCTCAGAATTAATTTGCATTTCAGGGCAAATTTTCAATGTTTACTATGGTTCATAAATGTCAATGACACAAACACGTTTCTCAGCAGGAGAAATTACAAGCCTTAATTCAAGCATGCCTCATCACTTACTAGCTATGCTTCTTCGCAGACAACTAGGTATAACAAACTGGTGTGTGCAAGAAAGGAGTAAGCAGAAAGTGCTGTAAAAATACATATTTTCTGTGAGGTTTATATAAAACTCCTATGGTGTCTAAATTTTTTGTTTTTGTAATATAAAGATGCTTCGTCTGCTTAGGCATTTTTTTTTAAATATGAGCAAATGAATACATTTTCTAAGACTGTGGTGATTTACAACTAAATAGAAATCATAGAGCAAAATAATGACAACACATTTTTGCAAGCTAAACTATTTTTCTTGGCTCATGTGCTGAAGAAAAGACAGAGAAAATAGATGAGTGTTGCAATGCTTTTTGAAGGGTAGTAATCAGGGCTGTTGCTGGGGAAAATGGAGAGCTTTGGCACCCTTGGCAAGGAAGGACCAAATTATCACCCCTTTGTTTTTTAGAATTATATTTAGTTCTAATATTTCTTGCCATTACTAGTGCTGGGATTTTACAAAGTTGTAGCCTTAGAACTTTAAACAGCTTTTAAAAAGTACAATTAAAATGTAGTAATCTATCTGGAATAAAATGTAGGACATCTCCTAAAGAGGTCTTCTCTAAAACAGAACAAACCTGTGAGAACCTATGATTCTGAGAGAAAAGGTCACTCCTGGAGGGCATGAGCAGTTCTGTATTATTTTGGATACTGTTGAGGGGGAAGGCAAGGCCTTAGGGCACTTCTCAGCCTCTTGGCTAAGGTCAAGTGTAGTGTGCAGTGTGTCTCTCAAGTACGTGTGATTTTATGTTTAAATCTCATGGAGACACAAGGACTCTGCCTGGGTTAAGGCAAACTTCAGTCCAGAGATCAACCATGAACCTCTTGTGGAGAGACACAGTTTGCTGTTTGGGGAAGCATAATGTTGATCTTGGTGTCACTGGTGATCAGCACGTAATGCCCAGGACAGAGCTGAAGAGGAGAAAATGTAGCATAGTAAAATTAACCAAAGTCCCTGAGAGACACAGAAAAAGAAATCATGGAATAACGTTTTTTATCTTGTGCAATTTTATGTGCATACATCATTCTAGTGTGATGCAATATCCTTTAATGTGCTGTAAAAGAGACTTCTGGATTACAAAAACACTCAACTGTTGGGTAATTCTTATTTTGGAAGACAGATTGGCCAGTGGGACTTTCCCCTTCCTTTAAGTGTTATGATTTGTGTGAGAAAATGGTTTGGAACAACTGTTTCTACTGGAATACTTCTGATTTTTAGAGGTGTGTGCCAGTTCAGGGCAGAAAGCCTAATCTCAGATTTCTTCCTGCTGCAGGTATCTCAAACCAAGCAGCACAATCTAGATACTGCTAATAGGTAGTAAAAACTATGATGAAGCTTAAGTGATGCACACTGTGATTTTTGAAAAAAAATGCACATCACAGAAAAAGTATATGTCCTGCAGAATAAAAATGTAGGATATGAAAGCAGGAATCTAAGAAGAAATCATAAGGAAAACAAAAGCAATTAGTGCTATGGCCACTTGCCTTCTTACTGGCTCACCTTCAACTTATTGAGGTGTTTGCTGATCATATGTAAACAGAGCGTTGCTGGGAGGGAGAAATATTTAGAAACATATTCTCATTCACATTAATAATGAAAAGTAACATTTGATTCCCTGGGCACTTTTTCAGCTCAGGCTCTGAAACTGAACCTAATTACCAGTGTTGCATTACAAAGTGGAGCCTTTTCTGCTCAGGGAACAGAACAGACATTAATGAGAGCTTCTATTTACTTATTTTTTAAAAAGATTTTCTGCACATTAATTTTAGTTTATTCAACATGCCACTCCTTGTCTTAAAGTAGCAGACCAAAAAACATCGACCTCTACACCCTGTCCTTGCCTTTTAGTTTATGTGCTTGATTTGCTTTATTTCCAGAGTGAAAATAAAACATTTTAATTTGACTTTACTGTCATATGGTTAGTTACCAACCTGAGATTTCAGTGAAATGTCCTTTGTTGAAGATTTAGAAAAACAATCAGTGTGCAGCAAATATTGATATGACTCTTAATGGCAATTTGGCTGATTAATATCCTTTCATGCTGCAAAGCAGCGTGAAACACAGTGTTTTAATGAACGCCAACAACAAAGAGTGTACCAGGTGTGTTACTAAGAAACAATCTCTAGTGTGATTTAATTAATCAAAGCATTGCATGGAGCAATTATGAGCAACCTTGTGTAAGTGGCAGTAGTACAAGATCCTTGATTTAAAATTGGTTTTAAAGAAAGACATCATGGCTTAATAACTATGCTCTACTAGTCATAGAACAAACATTTTCTTAATCTGGCATTTGCTTTTTGGTGGTTTGGTGTTTTTTTTTTTTGCTTTGGGGTTTTTTTTTGGTTGTGTTTTTTGTTTCTTTGTTTGGGGTTTTTTAAGTGGATGCAGAAAGGCAAAACTAATTATTTCGAGTGTTGGTAACTGGATGGATGAAAAGTCACTGATCTGTTGAATGTTACTGAATCATATTCTTTCAGTGCTTTTCACCATACACTTTGCCCAAATCTGCTGAGTTGATTTTTAAAATAACTTTCTGAGAGGCTAAAGCTGCTCCTGCTGAGGGAACATTCCTGACCAGCCTCAGGTAACAGCCAGATGTGTATGTGACACTGAAGCCAAATGGCCTGAGCTGTGCTCTGCCAGGTTAGCAGTGCAGCATTGTGGGAGCTTTTAGGTGGAGAGGAAAAGGGTTCAGCTTGCAATCACAAGATGTAGAAGGAATTAAATAATTCCAGAATGAGCATCTGCCCATTCCATTCAAAACCGGCCAAAAATCACTGTAATCCACAATGCTTAACTGGAAACCTGAGGCTTTTTTATTAAGCAAATGACTGGAATGCAAACCTGTTTGGAGAATTAGGAAGGTTTCCCTCTGTTCATTGGAGGAAAATTTATTGTGACCGACTTACCTTCCCTATAAAAATAGGCAATTTTTATCTCCTGCCCTCTGGCTCTCTTAGTGAGTTTACAGTTGAAATATGTTACCACAGTGTAGCTAATTCCTCTGCTATAAATAGTTATCTTTAAACATAGAAGTAGTAAAGAACTGTGTTTGTTTGGATCGTAGCACAAGCTACTGATGTGCAGACTTTAGCCTGTCCAAATTCCATGCTCCAAGAGAAACTTTCTGTATACACTTACACTACTGATGCAAGGTCTTTCATGGAATTGAATAATTGAATATAGTGTGATGCAGCTCAGACTCCTTCCGTCTTGTGGAAATTGTGGGACAAAAGCATGGGCACGAGCTGTTACACAGATGCAAAATTAAAATTCTCTTAAAATTCTCTGTTGGACACTTGTAGATAAATTTAAATCCTTCTATAAGCTGGAGAAAAAAGGAAGTCAAACAAAACTTCAGACATTAGCCTTGCAATATTAGCATGTGCAAAAACCACAGAGATTAAAAAAAGTAGCTGGGCTAAACACTAATGGATGAAGAAACTTTTATGTAAGATGAAAAATTCTGCTACTATTCTGCATTTGGGTTTCTGTTCAGGGAAATTTTCAGAGCTTGTTAAATCTGTGTCATTGTAGTTTAAAATTTCACAGTGGAAAACACAAAAGTGAATATGAAACCTGTGGCACAACTTCCGCTAATCTTACAGTGGAGAAATAGAGAAAGACCTAAAGCTTTCGTTCTTAAATATCTGCAGAAACTTGGTGTGCAAAGGCAGTGGTACATGAAGACCTTTCTGTTCCTCTCAGGGCTGTGTCTCAGGGCTACTGTGTGGATAGATTTGTACAGTGCACTTAGATATTTTTTAAGGAATAAAAAGAAAGAAGTCTTTCAGTTACTTAGAAAAACCTGGAAAGAAAAGTTGAGCTCAAGATGAGGACGGAGTGGTGGATCTCAAGTGGTCCCTTCTGACCTTCTCCATTCTGTGATCCTGTGACTTTGTTCCTGTATAGAATCAGAGAGACCTGGATGGGGCCAGGAAGGGAGGAAGGGTTGAAGGTTGGAAGGAAGGTTGGAAGGGGCCCTTGGCTGATAGTCATTATATTTTTTTTGGTCAGTAGAGTTTCTTGAGTTATAAA
>WEIT01031444.1:0-12468 GCA_013389985.1 Dryoscopus gambensis | reverse complement strand
TAGGTGTTGTATATTATTTTGAGGATAATTAAAATGACACATGCTGTGACATTATACATAACTATTCCATAAACTCAGTAGAACGATATTTACTTTATTGAGTGCTTTTCTTCACAACAGCTATTGTTTTGCTCTGCTGTGGCACAGTGATGCCTGCATAGGTTATTATTCACAACTTATGGTTTTTGAAAAGATATTTCCCATTATAAAATATGTAATTAGCTTATCTTCTATTTCTTTGTTTTTTTGGTTTTTTTTTTGATTTTACATTTTAGTGGCAAACAGAATTTTTTTTTTTTTGGTAAAGAAAACATCAAAACAATGGGAGTATTATGTCATTTGTATTCATAATTGCTGTAGTAAGATTCATTCCAGTCTTAACAAAGCATTCAGCTCTATTATTAGAAAAATACATGGCAATATCCTGCAATTCTGTATACATGACCATAGACTATTACTGGAATGGTATTTCAGAAAAACAAGATGCAGCATCTAAGCAGTGGGGATGCTCAAAGGAGAAGTCAGAGGTGTGTATGTTGTTTCCACATATACACCAAAAAGCAAGTACTCAGAACATCATTTTAAGTAAACTCAAACATTAATTAGGCCTTTGCATATTGATAATTTTTGCTGCTGTACTTGAAAAACACCACTGGATATCTAAAAATAGGTAGCCGTACAGTAGTAAGGATATTGAAATATTTTTTTTGATGTTTGGGTGACATAAATGAAATAACACCTTGTTGCAATCATAACTGATACAGATATTTCAAACTTGTTCCTGATGGATTTTTTTTTTTTTTGCTGTTTATCCAGCTCTGAGAGAACAGTGATGTCTATGACAATCAAAGGTTGCCGTAATTAAACTCTCAGTCCATCTGTGCATAAGATTTTATAATATTTTCAAGCATAGACGGTTTTCAGTTATTGTACATTTATTTTGGCTTGTTAAGGGACACATTATCCTGTGTAACTTTCAAGAACAGTTTGTAAGGAAGTTTCCCTCAGTATGTTTCACAAAAACAGAAGGCAGCAACTATCTAAAGTATTTAAAGGTTAACTTAGACAGTTTTCCTCTACAGATTGCAAGATGCTTCTTTTGTAAGAGTTAGTGACAGTACTAGAACATAAATTAGGACAGAAAGTGTTTGTTGTTTTTTTCCTTTTCTTCTCTGGCATTAAATATTTTATACCTATCAAATGTGTAGGCAGTGAAACTACACTAAGACCAGAGGCCAAACAATTGTAAAGACACAGAAAAAATACAAGGGAAAAAGAAATTTACTGGTTCTGTAGATAGCTGCCTTTCACTTTTTTTTTTTTTTTTGTATGAGTAACCATTTCAAGAAAGCTAAGAAAGCTCTATTACTGATTTCAACACCTGTAGCAAAAGGTACTTTGCAATCATGAGCTCATGAGTTGGCAGATATATATAAAGTCCTCAGAATGATTGAAAACACTTCTGGAACTCAAATAGGAGTGTATGTATTCAATAAAATTTTCAGTGGGCCTCTAAAGGAAAAGTAAAAAATCAAGACTTGGTAATTATTATCAAAACAGCACCAGAAAGTAGTGCTGATTAGACAACTACAATTACATTTTCCTAGAAACTTTAAAAAAAAAAAAGAAGAAAGAAAGAAAACCCTACCCAATATTTCTGTCAGAAAATGAAATGCATAGAATTCTAGCATCAGTATTCAACACTATCAACATAAGATACCATGTTCAAGCATCTGCCAAACTTCCTGTCTACATCATTGAGTTCAACCCCTTGTACTATCTCTCTCAGCTGTGCTCTCACCATTCCAGATCCAGTTGAGTCATGAAGAGTACAGATGAAATGCTAGTTTTTGTCATTATTGCCTAGAAAAAAGGTATGTTCTTGGTTTTGGTTGAAACCATCAGATTTCTGATAGGTATTTCTGCTTCAGAAATATATTTCATTAAATATATTCTAAATTCTACCATTACTGAAGGAATAATTATATGTAGTCTGCTACTTTTCTTACTTTTCTTGTAGTATAATAGATTCAGGGAAAACAAAAGATCCTTACTTTAGACAAATTTTTTTTCTTTTCATTTAAAAAGAAACAGTTGAAAAATCTGAGAACTGTTTTGATGAGTAAAAAATGATGGACAGGGATCTTTTTAAAAAGATCACAAATAAATCTATTTTATAAATTCTAAACACTTTGGCAAGTAGGTAATGCATCCCTGAAAATAAATGTTTGTAATTCATTATTAGATAGTCCCAGCAGTTCTGATTTGTTTGGAGGCCTATGAAGGTGTTTGCTTACCCCACTAACCCAACCGTCCTCACTTCCATGTGCTCAGTGACACTCCAAACTTCAGCTGCTGCTTATTGTTGCAGCTGTTGCTTATTGTTGCAGCTGTTTTTGAGTTCCCTATAAGCTGCAGGTCTGCACAGGTGCTGGTGTCATTATTTGTCTGCCACCAGCTCTTGCATGTTTGTGTAGCTGGTTACTTCCACCATAAGATTCAAAAAAAGGAAGGAGGAAGTAAATGGAAAGAAAATTATTATCTGAAGACTGGGAACTACAGCCACTGCTGATTTTTCATTCTGTATTTTACCAACATAGCAAAAAGCCATACAACTAATGAGAAACCAGAATTTATAGTGCAATACGCTGAATCAACTACCAGGTGGAAAATATGTCCGTAATATTTAAATATGTAAGTAAGAATAAGTGGCTTGAGGGAAAAAAAAATTTATAAGCAGACCACATTAAGAATTTTCAACATCTGTTTCCACCGACTAATTTAAACTGTTCTATTTTTTCAAGTATATAAATTGCAGTAAATAAGTAGAAGCTGAGAGAAAAATGAAAAAAAAAAAAAAAACCCCAAAAAATCCCCAACAAATGGAAACCAGTTTCAGCTTGGTCCTCAGGATATTTTTGATTTATTAAACTGCATCACAACATGCCTGGAGGTGAGAGGATAAGTTAAAAGAACAACACAGACTACCAAAGGAATTGGGGAACAAAAAATCATTTAAGCTACCTAAGGTATTCATATAAATATAAACTGACACTTTGCAAAAGGCCACTGTACTTCATAAAACATAATTTTAGAAGGGATTCTGAAAGATAAGGTATTTCAGCAAGTAGATGTAGTCATTACGAACATAGTTTTGTCCGCTCTTCAGATATACAGTTTCCATTTTCTGAATGTTTTCCTCTTTCATTTGAGATCATGCAGTTTAGCCAGGTTTATTATGAAAACAGGCAGTTTAGCCAGGTATATCACTCATAACGCTTCATATTTTCCTTCACAGGGTTCACAGTTTCTGGCAAATCTTTTCATAAAAATTCCTATTTCTCTTGAAGTTTGCCCTCCTGTTTTGGTTCTACTGCATTTCCACTTTCCTATTTTGAAGACTATAAATGTCACGATTTCATACTTAGTTTTTCTAAGTAGGTCCCACATCCATATTCCCAATCAGTTCCCTATTAATTAGAATAAAATCTGTTAATTAGAATCACATCCTCAAGATGTTTTCTAAATCTTCTGTTCAACTAAATTGTTATTAATGCCTTCCAAGAATTTGCGGATCAGTATGGCCAGGGGATTCGTCTTATCCAGCTGTTGAAATCAGCAATGCAGACTAAGAAATCTGACTGTGTCATTCAAAGATTTGATTACAGTCAGTGGAGAAAAAGAAGTACTTGGAGCATATCATTCACCAGCTGCATACCAAGTGAGGTCTGCTCTTACTCACCAATCATGTCAATCAATTGAGAAAATAGTGTTGATTGAGGGAATAGTTTTGGTCCACTCATCAGTTGGACCGTATAAGAACTACAGCTGCTCTCATCATAGAATGTGTGAATTTACTTTTGGCTAGACAAGGAATCACAGAATATTCTGAGTCAGAAGGGACCCACAAGGATCATCACATCCAGCTCTTAAATGAACGGCTCTTTCAGGGATCAAACCTATAACCTTGACACTATTAACACAATCCTCTAATCACCTGAGCTAAATATCTGTATAATGCTCACTGGAAAGCACTGAAAAAATTTAGAATTTTCATCCTACTGTATCACATAACAATTTCAACTTACCTGATTTCCATAGGTGTCGTCGTACTGAGACACTGAGGACAAACAACTCAGTTTATACTTATGGATCCACCTAAAATTTTAAAACTGATAGTTACTGTTATTATTCTTCCAGTTCTCTTCTATATTACATGGGAAAGCTAAAGATATTCTAGTTGCAAAATTTTGGGAAATGGTTTGTAAACAGCTCAACATTTCTGTTGTCTTAAAAGTCTATGTTGGAAAAGAGTACTTCATTTTCATATGAGAAAATGCCAACTGTGAAAGCAGGCAACATGAGCAATTAACCAAGTGGGCTTTGCCTTTTATTTTTAACTGCTTGTCAATGAATTTACCACCCACAGCCTTCTCTGTGGGTGTATGCACATGCACAGGGCTGCTCAAATTCTGCTATGAAGAATTGGGATGTGGAAATTGTGGTTTTAGTTTTCTTATTCTTTTATTCCCCTGATCTATGCACTGGAAGTTCTTTGCACAAACAAGAAATACACTCTCTGCTGGGATTAGAAATTGTAAAATGGTATCGTAACTGAGCTACTGTTTTTATTAAATGAAGACTTATGCAGCCTGCAGTTTTGGACAGCTTGCTTTAATAATATCAGAAATTATGTATATTCAGTAAATTTGGCAGATCTTCTGTCAAAAGCAGTGGATCTGCACTCCTTACCTTTTCTAGGTTTACTGTATAGATTTGATCTATTAGAAAATGTTACCATGTCTTACTTCACTCTACTACATAACATACTCTTTTAAAATAATGAGTTAGAGCAGCTAAATGTGACTCCAATATTTCAAGTTCCACAGTAATGTAAAAAGTGTTTTTATTTTTACAGGCTGACATTTTTAATGGTAGGTTAAATCAGGCACCAATATCTGGTGGGAATGAGGTAACAAAATTGCCATTTTTTTCTTGTCACATTACCAAGAGACTACAAGAAAGAGCAGGGTCACAAGCAACATACAGGCAGCTATCTCCATGACATCAAGAAACTAATCATCCAAGAATTATAAAAAGCGACAGTGATACATGAGCTTTAAAGAACAATATCCAAAATTTTCAAATCTCACTAGCTAATATTTATTTTTAACTAAAAAAGGCGCTAGCCTATAAACACAATAGTCAATAGTAGATCTAAATCAGAAAAAGTCAAGACAGGATTTCTAGGCTAAAGGCTAATTGCAGAAGTCACTGAATAAGATACTGTGGCCCATGTTATATGAGAGGTAAGGCTAAATTACCGTAACATTTTCTGAATCTACAAAAGTAAATGTCTGTTGCAATGCATGTGACAGTGGCCACAATGCCCTCACCTGTTGTGGCGTGCTCTGATGGAAGGTGCCGCAACCTTCCCAAAAGCATCTCCACATGGTGAGCCGCTTTGGTAGGGCCACAGCACCCCAGCTGGCGAGCTCGGATGCGCCAATAGCTCCCAGCCTTTCCCCTTGTTGGGTCTCCATGGCAGGGTCGGGCTCCCAGAGGGAGCAGCCCAAAAGGGGTCAGGCTGTCATAGGAGCAAAAGGAGGCAGCATCCATCTCAGCCACCAAAGCAGCCGGCACTCACGCACTCCCAGGAGGATGATAAAAGAGCTGGGAAGGGTCCCCACATGGTGTTCCACAAGAGGGTTTATTGCAGCTGCATCTTGAAGGGTACTAGGGGCCAAGGACAAAATGGAGGACAGGGTTTGGGGTTTATATATGGGATCCATGGGGTGGGCAGAGCATCAGGCCCAATGGTATGAGGGCAAATGGCAGTGCAGAAGGGGGACTAGGGCAAGGGAACCAGTCGGGATACCGTGAGGGAGGGACTAAGGTACAAGGGCTAATGGGGAAGCAGAGAAGGAAGAACATTCTAGGGTACACACATATGAGGGATAAAGGGCCAGGGAGAACAACAAATCAATCAAGGGAACACAACTAGGGTACATTAGCATAATATGTCCCAAGAGAAGCCTGTCACTCAGGCCTGGGGGAGGATTTCTCGCCATAGTCCCTTAGTGGGCTGGGTCACTGCAACACTCACCAATGAATTCCTGGTGGACAAGCACCCAGCGCACTGGAGTCTAACTTTCTGGTCACGGCAAGTTTTCTNCAGAACCCCATTGGTTGTAACCCTTTATTCCACCCCTTTTCACTCCCATACAAAAATAGCTGTGCAGGTTTGTCCCCCTGCTCTTCTGTTCTTCTGCTCACATGTTTGGCTTTTAATAAAGGTTTGGAACCGAGCAGAGAGCCCCTCTCTCATCCTTTGCCTTTGCCAGGCTACTTTTCCATCGGTTTGCAGCCTGCTCCTCGAGAGGGAGCCGGCATCAGTTGTTACTGTGTATCAGAGCTTCATCTGCTGTACTGCAGCCAGATCCTGACCCCACAACCCCTCCAGCAGTCAGACGCTGTGCAGACCCCGGCAGCCTGTTACCAGCATCAAATGTCCATGCTTTAACAGAATACAACTGTAGCTTCCTAAAAATATTTTTTCCATTCCACAGTTTAGGTCTGAGGTTGCCCTGAAAGATTTTTCTCTTCAGACTTTGAGAAAGTGATTGACATTTTTTCCCTATACCTTCTACCTTTGGGTTTACCATTACTTTTAAACAAGAGAAGGGCAGTGTGCAAACTCTCACACTGGGCTACTGATTAGAGACCCTGTTTCATCAGCGTGGTGGAGTGATCTTGGCCACCTGCCTGACCCTTACTCAGCTGTTCTCTTCCTCTCTGCTCCTCAGTATGACAAAGGGAGAAAATAAGCTGAAAAAGCTGATGGGTTGAGATAAAGAAAGGGACATGACTTGCCAGTTACTCTAACAGGACTCAACTCAAGGAATATTAATTTAATTTATTATTAATTTGAAACAGAGTAGAATGGTGAAACCAAAACAAAAAATAAATCACCTTCTCCCACACACACCTTCTTCCCAGGTTCAGGTTCACTCCTTTGTTACTGAATCCTCTACCTCCCGCTCCTGAGTGGCACAGAAAAGACAGGCAATAGGCAGCGGTGTATAACAGGTTCTCTCTGCTTTTCTTGCTCTTCACACTTTTGCTCTGCTCCAGCATGGGTCTATCCTACAGACTACAGCTTCCTTCGGGGCCTGTTCATCTGCTGCAGTATGGGGTCACCCACGGGCTATGATGGGGATATCTGCTTCCCAGTGGTTCTTCATTGACTGCAAGGAAATCACTGCCTTGCTGTCTGGACTATATGTTCGCTCCCTCCCTCCCCTTCCACCTTCTTCTATCGCCTTGCTGTCTGCAGGACTGTTCTTCACTTTTCTCCTCACTCCTCATTGCCTGTCTTTCTTAAATATGTTATCTCTGAGATGCCTCCACCTGGCCTTGTGGGCTTAGCCATGCCCTATTGCATGCAGGGCAGTCCCAGCCTCTCTTCACAGAGGCCATCCCTGAAATTACCTGCCGACAAAACATTGCCAACTACACTCAATAGAGTCATTAATGTCTTCCCTGACTGCATTTGACTGCTGGGGCTTGTTTTTATTAGCTTTTTTCTAGAATGACCCAGCTATAAGGAGAGATGGCACTGGAGATGCTACTTGTACTCAGAGACACCATTCTTTGATCCTCTTTTTTTTAGCAGTGTTTCCAAGTATCATTCTTCCAGTGTCACAGCTTCTTCCACTTTGTTCTTATGGCCAGTGGCAGGAGGTGATAAAGATCGCTAGAAGGTCTTCTGTAGTCCTTGTACACCATCCTTGCTTTTACATAATTTAAGTAAATGGAAATGAACTGTGATGGACTGCCTAATATAGAACTACAGTGCCTTTATTCATCCTGAAACATAGTCATAATTTGAAACAGAAATCGCTATGAACAGGTAACAATGCTGGCATCTCAGAAATGTGTTGCAAGTAGAGAAGTGCCAATAAACAAGCGTCATGAATTTTAGTTTTTACACAACAACTTCACATTTTGCCATTTTGCAGTTTGAAGATGTTTGGACTTGTAGTAAAATTAACTGCTATCTATGTCACTGCACTGGAAAAAAAGTATAAGTCAAAAACCAAAGAAATCTATGTAAATTAATCTAGAGACTGAATCTCCTCACAAAGTAACTGGTTTGTTTTCTCTTATCAAATGAGTCTGAAACTCTACACAGAGATTTATCTTTTTTTTTTCTTTTCTCTTTTTTCTTTTCCTTTCTTTTCTTTTCTTTTCTTTTTTCTTTTCTCTTTTCTTTTCTTTTCTTTTCTTTTCTTTTCTTTTTTCTTTTCTTTTTTCTTTTTCTTTTCTTTTTTCTCCTTTTTTCTTCTTTCTTTTTTCTTCTTTTTCTTCTCTTTTCTTTTTCTATTTTTATCTTTATCTCTTTCATTCATCTTTATCTTATCTTTATATTTTTTATCCTTTTCTTTTTTTTTTTAATTTAGTGGTATAAACAGCATTGACATAATTTTGTAGCAAGTATGTCATCTGTTCAAGGACAAATTTTGAGGTGAAGGTCTCCCTGTGGGACACAACTCAATTATGGATCACTTTTACTTGTAATTCCTACATTACTTGTAGTTTCTAATTTTCTGTTTTACTTGTAATAATTAAATTTCTGTTTCAATATACCTGCAAGCTAGAAAATAATTTTCTTCTTTTTTCTGACTACATAGTTTATTCCCATGTGTTCTTTTCTTTTAAACTACAGGATTTAGAGAATGTTAGACCCCCCAACACCCCACCAAGTGATAGTGGATGTAACTGTTCCACTAAGAGATTGCACAGTAGCATCCAGAGGAAATATGGTTAGACTCCAAGTTGTTGTTAAGGCTAAAGCATGAGGGTGGAATATATTGAGTTTCTCAATATATTCTTCTAGGTAAAAGAGTGTGAAATATTTTGGGCAAGAAAGGCTGTCATTTGTATGGCCATCATCATCATGGGGTCACCACTCTTAAACAGTAACACCTTTCTGCCAGCTTTCTAGCACATGGATATTCCCTTGCATTCCACAAGATTTTGTATTTTAACTATTATAACCAATAAAATCTTGTTTGAACTGAGTTGTATAACCACACATTTAGACTTTTTATTTTTTACAGTTAAGATGGAAAAACAATCCTGCAGGCTGAAATTCTCATCTGACTCCAGCCATGTGACAGTGAAGAACCTAGTATAAAATAACCACCTTAAAAATAGATGCTGAGCATTACAGGATAGTTCTACCCATCAAACCTGCAAACAACTGCATTTTTCCTACTGCAAAAAGAATGTACAATAAAAATAGTGTAAGCTAAATATTTTAACTTTAGACTGGAACTTGATGTGAGAAATATAATTTGCTGTCTAAAAATGCTCACAGTAGCAAAAGACAAGCCTCTTTATTACTGACTCAAAAACATTCTGCAACTGGCTTGTTACAGCAATCACCTGCCAGGACTTTTTCCTGGGTTCTCTGAAGTTCATAGCCATGGGTTTTCAGATTTAGAGAAAATATTTTCAGCAAGTAGTCCAATCTCCCAGATACTTCCTGATCTTGTCTCTCTATTACCAATACTGCTGTTTTATCATATACTTGGATTTTTTTTTTTTAATCTTTTTCCCCCATTGGAATGAAAAGAAAAATACTACCAGAGAGTTATAGTGTGGTTTTTTAATTTGCTTTTTTTCTGTATATCAGTGGGCTTTGCCACTATGCTATAACCTTAAGCAATTTGTCTGTCTTTTACTCCTTTGCTTTTCCCTTCCATTTTCTTTCATGCCTCTGGAAGTCAGATTGTAGCTCATAGCACTTTGAACTGTACTGTAGTTCTTTGATCTGGCGCTTAGCCAGTGAATTTGCACTGCATGGTGAACTGAAGCAAACTGCCACAATCTCCTTAAGTAAGTAAAATCCCAGGAGTAAAAATGAGCTCTATTCTCCCAATAGGTTGAGCTTGTTTTTTAATGGGAAAACAACATCTATTTTTAACTATTTTAGGAAGTTTAATAAGATACTCACCATAAAAGAAATAGTTCTGAAAGTATGAACACATCTGAACTGAAAGTACTTATCAGAAACTGATTCCTTTTTCTGTGTGAAACTGGTATTTCTTTCAGTGCTTCTATTATCATCCCCTCATGGAATTTCTACTTTTCTTGGATCATAAATCCATATGATTGCACAGATCATCTGGGTGCCTTGACAAGTGTGATACTGCAAAAATTGGGTTAGCCTGCATTACTTAGGCTGTTATGAAAAGTATGTGAAATCTACAGACATCTTTTAGAAGATAGCTGTGAGCAGTTCCAATATCATAAGCTTACAATCAGTTACTGAGTTTAGGTTACTTTTAAAGGTCCTTTGGATACACTTTTTGTTGATAGACTTTTTCGTATTTTTCATGTATCAGCTTGTCAGTAGCTCACACTAAAATATGATGGTTCGAAAATGCAGTCCCTGAACTCAGATATAAGATTATTACTCTGAGATTGAAAGCAAAACATGACATTTTCTTTGATAACAAAGGAAAAGTCATACATTATTGGACAAAATTTGTCACAATGTCCTGTGTTAAACAGGAGTTCAGAAATAAATCGTCATTGTTGTAGGACATCATCAATGTGTTGAAATTGTAGATATTGAAGCACTTATTTTTCAATTGCAATGACAGCCAAGTGCTATTTACAAATGTGAATGGAATTATCCACTGAAATTAAATTAAAATAAAGCATTACTCTTATGAAGAGCTGTATATGCTTCTGTACAAAATGGACCTACTTAAAAGGGAGGACTGTGAAACCATCTCACCATTTTTCCAGCGTACTAGAGGACATCCTAATAACTCTAGTCGTTATATGCTTCCATGGATGCTCAATACTCCTAAGCATATATTCATTTCACTTTCAGACAGGTTGTTCCATAGATGGGTGACATAAGAGGACAGTATTAAAATGTTTATATGATAGTAAACTATTTAGAAGATACTGAAGAAACATACAAAGGCTCAAAATGAAACAATTTGTGAAAAATCTCTGAAAAGCAGAAGAACTATAAAGCTTAAAATGCTATCTTCTGGACTGTTTGTCACTTTACTATGTCTGTTTACTATTAATTGTTCCAGTATTCTAGGGAGACGGACTGAATTGTCTTTCTATCAGAATTTCTGCTCAAGAATTTCAGATTAGTTTATATAAACAAGTCTGATAACAAAAAATCAATATATTTTTCTTTCTTTAAATGGTAGGTATTTTTCTCATGGATATCTGTATTTCATTTTATGTTAAAACTACATGTGGTGTTTACACATGCATGCTTTTCATATGCCATCTAGAACTTATGTGAGTGTCTTGTAGTAGCTGGTCTTCCATGAATGAGACTCAGATTTTAAGCCGTGAAAAATCCAATTCAATTCTCAAGTTTGGTTCCTGTGCTACGGTCATCTTTAAATGTTACTGAGACTTTATACACCAAGTTGTGGCATAATGTTCTACAGGCAAAATGACAGGATTAACACAGGACAAAGCAACGGCTTGTGGGCAGAAGCACAAATTCCCTTTAGTTGAATAGGCACCTAACAGAACAAGCCAAAACAAAGTAAACCAGAATGTATTTGGACCCTGTGCAAATTTAGAACAAAGTTGGTTGTTCTGCTTGAGAAAAAAAGAATTGTGGAGGTGAGGGGATGTTGCCCTGGTTTTCAGCCTTTCTGATTGTTTGCGTATTTTGGAGTCAGAGTTTCACGATTCTCACAGTTCGTCTAAATAACACCTGTTATTATTGTAACTGCTTTCTTGTGTTTACATTCCTTTTACATGATGGACGAAAGTTGATGGACTCTTGGTCCATCAAATGTGATGGAGAAGGTGTTAACCTCACATTCCAATCATCTGTAGTTATAAGAAATCTATAAATATTGTAAAGTAGCAATAAAGATACTACTACTTCCTCTTCAGCTTTTCCTCTTCTGACATCTCTCCTGTCCACACGTCCTTATTTTGGCCCCTAGTGCCACAAGGGGGAATGCAACAAGAATCACCCTTCAAACTAAGATATCCAACTTAAATGCTGGGCTGGGACTGAGAGGTACGTCAGATACTGGAAACAGTATGCCAGCTCTCTGAACTACATACCAATGTAGGAAATTTGGGATACAGAATAAATCCAGATTCCTCAAAAATGATTTAGTGAAAGCTTACACAGTGATAATATCCAGTGCAAACTATACTTCACAGACCACAATATTTTCTAGAAAACACAGGAATAATGTGCTGAAAATTCTTCTCTGAAGTAGAGTTTTCTCTGACTGGCATTTGCTCTTAACTTTGAGCTTCACTCAATTCTCTGAACAGTCAATTAAATTAAAACCTACCTCTACATACTTCTTTAAAGTGTACCACTTTCAAACAGCGTCAGAGATGTTAATTTAGAAACACAATGTCAGATATACACACACACACAAGTATATA
>WEIT01031443.1:7534-28388 GCA_013389985.1 Dryoscopus gambensis | reverse complement strand
AAAAGTGTGTGTTCCAGCTTTTAAACTTGAATTTTCTTAATTAATTGAAAATCAAATAATTATATAAAAGCAAACCAAAGAAAAATAATTGTTTAAAAACAGAACAAAGAAAAATGAATTTAATCTTCTGCTTTTACTTCAAAGACATGAATAAAATTGCCTCAATTGCATAATACCTATAATCAAGAAGACGTGTGTCTCGCCCTTCTTCTATAAACAGATAGTGTGCAAGGAAGTACATGTTATGGCTTTTCCTGTTTCTATCCTTAGCTACATGCATATATAGTTATTCTTACTGCAACAGATTAGGAATTTCAGAAAATGATATATTGGAAAACTCTCCTAAATTAGAATATTTCTGGTGATGTATTTATAGCTAGAACATACAATATTTAAAGACCATGCAGACCATGTTCTCATCTCTAGGGGTAAATAAAGTCACCTTGTCACTCTTTACATAATGAAATGAACTGAATCAAATTAAACTTCATTTAGATTTTGAGAGGTCCAGCAGAATCTTCAATATAGGCTCTACAATGTCTTAATATCAAATCTCTGGAATTTACCAGCTTTATGCACACTTTCAGATGTACAAACTCTTTTAAGAAAATGATCATAACTCAGCCAGAATGGCATCATTTGCAATAGAGATGATTACCAATGCTGAAAATAGATTAACACTTGGTCTCTTACATCCTAACTTCGGAGGAATGTATCCCCAAGTCTCTCTTTTCCACTTCATCCTGACAGCACTATTAATTCTTTCTCTTGTAGACGTTCCTTCAACAGACAGAAGAATTTTTGAACAGAGAGTATTTTTGTTTGGGATTCAGTATTCCTGGTTAACCGGTTTGTATGAATATATAAATTTTTATTTTATGAATATTAGAAATAAATATTATCTTATGATAAACATTTTCAGTTTCTGTGTCAAGTTTCTAGCCTTCAAGACCGCAGGTTTTGTGACTGACTGAAGAAAACTTTAACATACTGACTTGTGTAAGGCTTGGCATTCTACCCCTTGCGTAAGGGGTAGAACTCATGAATTCCTTGTTTCCCACATCAGTCAATTATCAGCATTGTGCAGGACCCTGTGTGAGCTCCATCTGAACAAACTGTCCCCGAATGTGACAACTGTAAGCAATAGCTCAGCTGAATGCATTTAGGCATAAAGGCAGCAGGGAACTGAAGGCAAAGGCTGTCAAACCGAGATTTTAAATAGACTAAAAGAGCAAATCAAAGAAGAGCAAAACAAAGCATGGATGCACACTTGCTCTTTTCCTATCTAATCCAGTAAGTTCCAGTCAAACTGTCATTACTAAAATGACTTGCTTTATTCAAGATAATGGCTTTACCAAATATGCCAATTCAACAGGAAAAAAACACGGGAAAAAGTGTCAGAAGGCTAATTCCCTTAGAGATTGAATTTCCTTTTTTATTTTCTTTTTCTTCCCTCTTCCCCCTCCCCCCTTCCTTAAAAGTCTCTCTAATAAAAAAAAAAACTTTAAAAGGAACTGGAAGTGGAAGAGTAAAGAAATGAAATGTGTAATTAGGGTATAGCAAAACAGTTTATCATCATCTTGGGGAAAGTCCTGCTGCCACCAGACCTCTAATACTTCTGCAGGGACACCGGTGGAGGAGTACACAAGTTGTACAGAAATGTCCCACTTATTAGTATCGGACCTTGGTAGGTGAAATAATAATGAGGCTATCACTGATTCATAAAAACCAAGCTAAGTAAACAGAAAATGAAAAAAGAGGCTGTACTTTGTTGAAAGAAAAGGAGGTGTTTCTGGCTGTGAATTTTAGCAGATTCACATAGAACTACCTGTTATCAGAACTTCCTGTACCAGTCAAACCTACAGCAAAGTTAAACTTAAAGAAGATTTACATGTCCCAATATCCAAGTAAGTGATACATGAAACCTTACGCAACAGCACATCTCTTCATATAATCCACTCTCAAAGCACTTACAATGTGTCACTGGTAGAGTACAATACAGAAAGGTGGAAATGGCAATATAGAGAAGGGAATTCATTACATTTAACACTGAAAACAGCTATGGAGAGCTGGAGTGCTATTTCCTGTATCTCGAATTTGTACATTGAGAGTAAATGCTCTGTCAGTTAGGTCCTACTTTTGAATCCACCAAGCTCATCAAAGGCTGGGCCATTTAATAAGAGCCAGTTGATTTCTATGCTACCAGCAAAGTCTAATTTGTTTAAATTGGGCAGCAAAATGAACCACATTTGGTGTCAGTGGATGATATTTTAAATAGGTAAAATCTCATACTAATAAATTGTCAGACATCCGATACAGAGAGTGGGAGATGCAGGACAGGGAGACAACAACCAGGTTGCTTCTTCATCAGGCTGCTTGCTAATCTGACCCACTTTTTGCCCTAAGTAAAACCTGCCCATAAAGGACCAACAAGTTCTGGAAAAATTTTTTGGGGAAAAGAATAAAATTTATTTCATAACAGTAATAAATCAGATGCTTTTGTATAAAATACTTGACAGAAACAAAGCAAAGCTTAAAAATTCTAATATGCTCTATCACAGTGAAAATGGAATGGAAATGCTGCGTAAGAGAATATTTTGCCCATGGAGCAAGTCTAAATATTTTAATAGTTCATGATAAATTCAGGTGTTTTGCTTAGAAGCATGAAAGGGGAGTAAGTGTTTACCTCTGCATTGAAGACTATTTTGGTGGCTGCTACCTCAAAATACATTATGTAGACATCCCTGAAAAACAGATCACTATTCAGGCTGTTCTTTCATAAAAAACTTCTTCTTTTGTCAAGTGAGACTGATGTAGTTAAAAGCATAAAAGCCTGCAGAAGCAGAGCTTATTCCATAGCATAGAAGTCCAACAGCTGTGCTGGTTCCCCATACTTCTTGTGCTATTAAGCATCCACAGAACAGAAAGGTTCACTGATGTGGTCCATAAGGGTAGTCCACACAAACTAATAAAGCTCAGGAGTGAGGGAAAAACAATCATGCAGCATTACTTGGTACCATTGCCCATGAGACAGCACAGGGAGGAGAGAGGATGTACACATGTGCCATGTTCCATGGCACTTGATATGTGCTTTCCAAATCATGCCCTCCCATATGCACTGGTGGAATCAAGTGATTTCTGTTGCAAGGAAGCTCCATCTACTGGGCTGCCTTCATATACCACAGATAAAGAGAAACAAAGCCAAAGGTCATGCTATTTGTAAATGAAAGGCAGTTAATGTGAAAAACCCATTTCCAATTCTCTCTTAATTGCTTACACAGTTGTAACTTAAATTGAAATGGCTTTTTCAAGAAATTATGTACAAAAATAATAATGTGTAATGCTTTTATCTGTTACAGCCATTGCTGGAGATGTTCCGTATTGGCTAGCATTATGTGGTAAGGCATAGGAGGAAATATGAAAGCACAAAGGAGGTCCCATGGGCAAATAGAATGTGCAATTAGCAAATACCACAAAAGGTCTATCATGCCCTTCTCAATGCAAACAAATTCTATAGTACTGATAAAAACTTTCAACATCCTTCTTTCTCCTGCATATGTACTAGCAGTTTCTAGTCTGAAGCCCAGTTCAGAGTTAGCAGCTAAAACTGAATGCATTGCTCCCCACTATGCAGTGATGAGGGGTTATCCTTGCTGAGATGTAGCCCCTCCCAAACTACCAGAGATCGGTGCTCAGAGCCACCACCAGAAAGACAAGCTTTCCAGAAAGGCAGGCTAAATTCAACCCAGCATTCCCAATCCAGGCTCCAACACCGTCCCAAACTCTAAATGGAAAGTACTCAGAGGACATAGGGAGTAAGACTGTCAGGCGTGAACCCAGGTTAAGAACTGCAAGTTGACAAAACTTAATGAAAAAATCACTCTAGGGCACATCTTAATGGTCCTGCCTAAATTTGGCAACTCACTTCCCTTGTTTTAACATAAGTTCCCTTCCTATAAACAAGAAGATGTGTGGAGGGGGCACTCTGACAGCCCTGCAGTGACTTCTGGCACCAGGTAAGTGTAGCCAGGTCTTGGTCTGACCAGAGCACAAGGGGGGAGCAAGCCTTGAGCCCCAGAGCCTGGTGGAAGTGGCTGAGGCATGGAGCTCACAATGGGCAGGGCACTGTGGAGCACACCTTGCAAAACCAGGCAGCAGCAAACATCTGTGCAGTGGTGTCAGGAAAGCAAATAGCACAAGTGCCAGCCTGAGAACAATACAGAGCTTTCCTTTAACAAAGGAAAAGCTACAGCACAGCTAACACCTGGAGTGGGAGTAGAAAAATGGAGCCAAAACAGGGAGAAAAAGAAAAAGGAGGACAAAGACACAGGGGAAAAGAAGGATGAGAAATTGACCTGTTTGGAAAGAAAAGTACAAGAGGGCATACGTGGGTACGAGAGGAAGGCAAGGAAGGGCAGCAGAAGATTTGAGGTAAAGGCAGAACAAGCATCATATTGACAAAATGCAAATAAAATGTGGGAGCTGATGCAAGCCTGCAGTCACTGTTACTCAGTGCAAACAGTAAAGACAACAACTTCTGGGTCTGGCACATGCATACCCTGACAGCATAGAGAAGAAATTGCATCTGTGTGGAATCACCCAAAAGAGATACTAATGTAAGAGACTAGAGGAGAAAGCAGGTGGCTGTAAGGATAATGTGAAAAGAGACAAGTAAGCACTAATGCAGGAAACCTGTTTAAGAACTGAGGTCTTCCTCACAAATCTAGCAAGTGTCAGGCATCAGGTATAATTTAATCAGTGCTCCATAAAAGCAGGGTGGTGAGTTTGCCAGGTTTCATTCACATCCAAGATGCAGCTGTGCACTGTCAGTTAACAGTGACATTATATCCCAACTCTATGGGTAAGCTGACAGTGACACCATGTCCCAAGTGCTATGTCCCAAACATCATCAAAACAGTGCTGGTTATGCAGAAACACATCCTGATGTTTCCTGTTGTTTATTTTCTATCCACAACCTTGTTATATTTGAACGAAGTAACTCACAGAGATACCAGCCCTCAATCTAGCCTTTTTCTTGACATTCAGTCCTGTTAATTCACACTGCTTTTGGGAGATCAGAGTCAATCTCTAAAGTCTTGTACTTTCCTCTGTTAAACTTTCAAGTTGCTTCTGACTTCTGCAGATTTTAACTGTTCTTCAAAATAACAGCTGCCTGGTATATGCACAATATCACTTTCATACATGACAGAAAAATCCTACCGCATGCTCTATAGAGATTTTCAACAATCTTCATTTGAAATTTGAAGTAGCGAAATTTGTTTTTTATTCAAGTGAAGGAAGTGAAGTAAAAATTCCAGTTCTATCCATAGAACAACTATCTGAACATCTTTGAAGGGCATTCCCAAATGGCAGCAACAATTTGTTCAGTCCAGAGGGAAGTTCCCTGTTACAGTCACCACATAGCAATTTAAAAACTGTGGAGATAAAAACGATACAGAGGCTGTTGCTAGGAGGATCATTTGTTACCTTCACCTGGAGTGAAACTCCACAGGACTTTACTGACCCATTCCATGAGAACTGATGCTATAAAAATCATCCTAGGCAAGCAAGGCCACAGGCACTCAACAGAAGTTGAGTTCTCAAAGCAGTCCAGGATTTACTTCCGGTTCTCTGTGGCAGTGATGACTGAAAACTTTCTGAAGACTGAAAGTCGTAGTGATTCTTCACAATTCTTCATGATGTCAACCACCCAATTTCATCTCCAGACAGGAGATGCAGGGACGTATATAGTATTTTCACTCTTTTTGCACCTTTAGACCATGACAGTTTCTCTTGGATCCCAAAGAAAACTGTATTGAGTATTTCAGAATATTCTGTCATGCCATATTTCTCCTGTGCTTTTTAAAGTGTCTGTTTTATTACTGTAGCCAGGATGTTTACCCATTCCAAAATTCAGAGCTTTGTTATTGTAGTGAATCATGAACTATGAGTTTCCAACTTCAAAGAGTGAAATTTAAAAATCAAACCAGAGAGGACTAAAAAGTATTGTTTTCTACTCCTTTTATCCTCAAACTTAACAAGAACATGAGTCTATGCAATTTTGCAGTGCTTTTGTAAGAACATCCTTTCTGCTGGGTTTCAAAAGGAAAATCACTGCGACAATCGTTCTGTCTCCTCTTAAGCAAAGTTCTAGTAGTCCTACTAGCATTGTCCTTTTAATAGTATTTATAAAGCAACAGCCTACACTCCTAATGGTCAGAAATGAAGCCAGTATTGTGATAGATCATTTAAAAGTCCTGCTAATTTACAAACAAGCTGTATTTGGAAAAAAAAAAAAAACAAACAACAAAAAAAACCCCAAAAAACCAAACCAACAAATCAGAGTAACAAGCAGTTCTCACAGCCATGACTTGACATATGTGCTTTGGATCCCAGCTGGATTCCTGCACATGAAAGGAAATGTATGTGACACAATGTAAATTACAAACAGGGAGTATCTGAAGTTCTTCCCAAAATGGGAAAGTTGCTGAGCTGGACACATCTTGACTTTATCTGAAATTCAGGATGATGTAAATACCAAACAAGAGAAGAGATCATGTCAATGATATTAGACTGATGGAATTAAGTCAACAGTGGAAAAACACACCCCCACCCCCAGAAGTATTGGCAATTCAGCACTAGGATGAACAAAACGCCAGAGAACATACAAATGGGGGACACTCATGACTCAGAAGTGAGCTGGACTTAAGGGAATAATATATATTTTCCTTCAGCTTTTATTTCTGTCATCTGGCAGTGAACCTAAAAGATCTTCTGATCATCTCTATGGCACTGGGTGGCCAGAAGTAAGCCTCCAGACTAATCCTTGTTTTACTACTGCAGAGAAGATTTGGACAAAACAATTGTATTCAAAATCACAGTGGACAGATTTATAGAGGAAATATTTCTTTTTTTGACAGACTGCCAAAAGTGACTTACATTATGTATCCTTTGCTGAACTTGACTTTCTCTGACACCTCTTTTGTCTTTCTAAGAACCCAGTGCTGTCACCCCTGAGCTTCAGAGTTTAGACAGGGAAGGGTCACAGACGGAATATTTGAAGTACTTTATGGTACTTAAAATAAAGGCTCCTGAGATATTCTTGAAGTTTGATCACTATTTAAAACTGAGCCTTTCACATTTGGCTTGTTTCCTATCTTCCTCCAATGACATTTCATAAACTAGTCTTTTCAAATGACTATAGGAGGTATTTAGAGGGAAGATGCGATTTTTTAAATTTGAAAATACAGACATTTCCTGACAGGAAAGAACCAAGCCCAAACATTCAAGTTAACTGTTAGGTCTCTTGAATTACTGTAGTCTTCAGCATGCTTAAGACTTCATTTCTGATAAAAGCATATACTTTTAACAAGACTATGTCAAGTAGGGGCTCATTCCCCCGAGTGCCATTTATGCAGAAGGAATACAGTTTTCATGCTTTATTTAGATTAACAAAAGATTAATAGGCACTATCAATAAGGAAAGATCTAATGAGCCTTTTAAACAATCATAGAAATATAGGTCAGTCAGGAAATGGTCTTACATACCATTTATAGGAACACACTTCCTTCTCCTCTGGGACCTCTCCAATATGCAGTTAAAGTCAGGAGGTTATGAACATTTTACACACAAGACATGAAGAGTTTTCCAACTGCCCTCATTCAAGTTATCATTAAACAATTACACATAATCTCCCCCAAATTACAGCTTTTTGCAGGGGAGAAACAGGAGCAGCAGAGAGGTTTGCTTTGTGAGCCCCAACTGAGTTCAGATGGTTAGAAGGAAGAACAGTTGCTAAGTCCAAAACGAGTCCTCAGAAAATCCTGCCATCAACACATTACTGCAATGTGTCTGACACACAATAAAGACACACTAAATGTCAGTCAGCTAGAAAGCTCCATTTGCAATCAGTTTTCTAAATGCAGGTGGTTAGTCACTGATATATGTGCTATTCATTGACACTAGGTACTACACTGAGATACACCTCACCTGCTCTAGAGACCTTGTAATTTTGGAAACCCTGAAGGCAGGTACTGCAGAACTCATCTCCTACAGCAACAATGTGTCACCTTGCTTCTTACCCAACTTCCCTTGCTCCCTCGAGTTCTCTCTCAGTATCCCCTGCTAATCTGTAAATGTCAGCAAACACACCATTAAAGCCAGAAGTTGTTCTGTTGATTTTGCTTCAGTGCCTTAGCAAGAGCAAGTTGATCTTACAACAATCCACAGACCACTTGTGTGCATTTAGCCAGATTTGTCTGACTACAGTCTCACAGCTGCGATGATTCCATCTGCACCCCTGCAAAGTAAGAGAGTTTGCTACTCAGACAGGTCTAAACAATAATGTTGTAATCACACCATCTCATCATCAACAACTTCAAGCTGTAATTATGTAAGATGACCAAAACTACATTTTTGGCACACTGAGGAACACGAGATTAAGAAATTAATTCACTCCCTATACAGGGGAGAAGAAAAACATGATGAGTTCAGGAAGGTTAGACTTGTCTTTAAAACAATGAATACAAAAAGCTGTGAGGATGATTCATGTGAGACCATCCCTGAGTGATGACATGAAGTTTTACTTCAGGTAATTGTTCTGTGTCAGTGAAAAACTCCTCTCTAGTTAGTGCTGGCTGTACTACTGTATGAATCAACATCAGCAGGTAAAATGGAGTTACACAAGTCTAAGAGACAAAAAAAAAATCCTGTTTAGTTTTGGGTAGAAAGTTACTCTTTAATTCCCTACTACAATTAATGTTGGCAGTCTTGTTCCATGTCCCATGTGGTTTACCAATTTTGCTCAGAATATTTAAATTTTTCTAAGCAATTGCCTCAGAACATGCCTTTAAGGAAGTTTTATAGAGGTTACCATGTTACTGCACAGTCACAGGTCTTTTGTTCTAGTCTTGGCAGGCCCAAATACAGAGAACCACAAAGAAGAACATTATGACTTCTTTTTCAACAGGAAGATATTGACAGCAATATTTTCCAAATTTTTGAGGTGTAGAATTTTAGTAATCATCAGTAAGCATGTGTTTGTTCTTAACAGACCATTTCAAAAGGATCTTTGAATTTTCCTGCTTTTTTGAAATCCAGGTTTTCAGCATCATACTAAGAGTGGATCTTCCTATGGTACAAAATGTGAGATCCTAATGCCAATGGGCAAATATCAATTGTAACTATTTTTACTGTTCACAGAAGTCTGAGACACTTTCAACAGTAATATAAAGAAATTGTTTGTGAGATTTTGCTATTTTGCAGGTTTTTTTACCAATGCAATATGCTGCCTTATATGTCTTTTAAGTTTGGAATGTTATGGATAGTATTTTTCTTACATTTTTCAAATTAAGAAATGCCTAAGGGTGTATTGATATAGTTTAAGAAAACAGAGACTAAATGATAAGACTAGAATCAGAAAACATCAGGCTAAAAAGTAAATGCAAACACCTGTTTTAAAGCAAATAATGTGAAATGTTGATATGTGAAAGAAAATGAAGGGAATAGTAACCAGCTTTGACTCATTTTCAATAATGTATTTAAATTTAAAAAAATCTGTTGAAATAAAAGATGAACTACATGTTTGATCAGATTTCAATGGTGAAGTAGTATCTGAAAACGGAAAAACTAATGTTTATGACTAACTGATGACTAACTTCTCTCCCAAAGTCAAGTACATTTCTTGAATGCCATTCAAACTGGGATCAGAAAGTCTTTGTAATTATTCCCATATTTTTGTTGTACAGATAGATGCTTCTGTTATAGCAACAAGAAGTGACTTTGTGAAATGTTACCCTTTTACTGAGGTACAATTCTTGATTATAGAGCAAATCGTACTGTCTCAGTTTATTTAAACAATTGCTAAGTCTTGATGATCCTGCAGAGCCAGTGGAAGTTTGGAAAGATGAGATGAATTATACATTATGGCACGCGTTTCATCAGATTTTGTCAAGAGACAGTTGCAGAATACTTACCTTGAGACTTATACTGGTGAACCCCCCATACAACATTTAAATATTCCTGTATTTTCTTTCCGTTACTGCAGATATTATTACGCTGAGCTAAAAGCAGTCCACAAAAAGTAGGTGAGAAAAGACAGAAGAAAAAAAAGGAGGAAAAAGCATGCAGAAAGAAGACAAGAACCCAATTATAAACTGTAAATCCTATGACACCTATACTTGGAAGTAGCTTTTTAAATGCATGTTCTAGAAAGAAGCTTAAACAGAAGCTAAAAATGAACCTAAATTTTGTGATCCTTCCTGCTTTAAAGAGCTGTTTGCTTTTGCCTGACCAGATGTTGGAGCTGCTGACCCCCACAAAAGAAGGTTGTTTGACTGCCCGCACAGGCAGGGAGATGCCCTGTCCCCGCACTCTGGACGGACATGGAACACCCCAGCCCAGCCCTGGCAGAGGTTACTGCCACCGTGCACCACTCAGAGCAGCAAAGCAGGGCGAGGGGACACTACCAAGACAGTGGGGAATGGCTGATTGGTGCCAAGCTGATCTCAAGGGTAGGAGTTTCAAAGCTGTTTCCCAGTCTGGACAGTGAGAGACATCCTCAAACAAATCTGACTGTGAGGGAGGAGAGCACTGCCTCCTGCCTTACTTGGTGGAACAAACACCTGGCTGAGTGCTGCTTGAGGGACTGCAGGAGAGACCAGAAGCCACAGCAGGAGACTGACTAAATAATTCTACATAAGCAAATAAGAAGCTGAGATATCAGTGATGTACACCTGCCTGTGAATAAAAAGCCCATGCACAAATGTTGTTATTCAACTGAAATAAGTGACACCAGTTAGTCTGTATTACATCCATAGGTGATATTTATTCTGGTTTTCCAAAACACCAGAAGGGACCGCACAAATTGTCATCCGCCTTAAGAACCAGCCTAGGATCAATCACAAGCTGTGAGTAACAGAAAAACCCCCCTAATTTTAAACAAACAGTTTAAGTATTCTTTCAGAATACCTAATCTTTGCTATTCTGAGTAGCTACAAAATTATTTTTTAATGAAAACATATAAAAAGAAAGAGCAAAATCTTTATGTGGAAAGTTGACATTCAAGAAACTCAACAGAAAGGCAGAATTTCAGAAAGGCAGAATTTGCTATATTACAGCAAAATATCAGATCTCAAAAAGCTCTAGACAGAGGAAAAGGATTAGATGGCAAAAGGAAACATACAGTCTGTTTAACATGTTGCAACATTTCAGACTTACACACACTTACTGGCATGTCTAAGAAGTGAAGTTGTCAATAACAGCCCATAATATTTCCTCTCCATCATTGATTCTGAGGCCAAAATGAACCCGAACCTGAACAGTCGTCAAGACATGTTTACATCAACCATTATAGTTGAACTTTGCAAACGGTGAAAAACATGGATTTGTTTTCTAAAACACTGCAAATACTCTACTAAAAGAACACCGCTATTTCCATTAAAAAGCCCTTCCTTGGCAAATGTTCATTAGTGCTTAATTCTCGTCACAGCTGGATTAAACTCAGGAAAGCTGAGCTCAGCACTTCAAGCTTGGATGCTTATTTGCATCTCTACAGACAAATTCTTCTTTAGCTTGCAATCCAGCTGGGTATAGCCAGGCAAGTGCTACAGGTTTTGTCCCACGGACTTCAAAGCTGAGTTGGAAGTCTCTGAGCAGGGGTTCCCCTGTGACTTTCAGCACCTTCTTTTTATAGCTGGGCTAAAAGTAATGTTAAAACAGGCAATGAAGATATGCCTTGGAAAAAAAAAATTAAGCCTAGAGGGGCTATCTTGATTGCTTCCACCTATTCTGCACAGCATCACATACAAAGGTAAGCCTCTAGAGGGAATGTGCAAACTGCAGAGGGGACATTCAAAGCTCAAGTCAGCATCAAAATCTGCAAAGTTTTGAGTTTATGGCGAACTTCTCCATTTCTGCCACTTTGTTTACTTCAGTGACCAAGACAGCATTACACTGAATGACATCAGCCATCATATTCTGATGGTTACCCCAGAAATAAAAGTGCAAATAATTTCTGCTATGTCTGCACAAGATACAGTATTAGGATAGTATATAGTATAATGTGATTAGCTTCTGCATGATTAGCTTCTAGCACAGACAGAGTCAGGCCCAAGACAATAAAAATATGTATCAGTATAATACTACTACTATTACCACTACTACTACTACTACGACTTCTAACTGTTTTAATTTCAAAATAGGAAAAATGTTGGTAACTTAGGAAACATGAAGATCATTCTTTCCCAGATGCTCTCAGCTGTTTCTTTTGAAAAAGTAAGAAAAAACATGTATCACATCAGACAGTGTCCAGGCAATAACAGAGATCTTTTCAACAAATTAATCTTTTACAAAACAACAGGAAGCTGAAATATGTAACAGCTTAGTTTTAAAAAATAAAAAGATGTCCAAGTAATTATATCTGGGAATGGTCCTCTAAGCTTTAATATTAAGCTCACCCCTATTCCCTGAGATAGAAGAGTAATACAATAAACAAGAGGGACTGACATGGAGACAGAAGCTCCAGTCTGACACAGAAAATTCCATCTGTATTTTACAATATATCTCTGTTCCCTTTCTCACCAGCCAGCCAAGAGACTCAACTGCTTCAGGACTCAAAGAAAAGAGACGTGCAGACATAATCTTCGTACACTTTGTCCTGGTGAAAGCCTCCAGATGTTACAGCAGAAAAAAAATGGCAACTCTTCTGAGAAGAGAGGGCAAGTGAAATATGAAAGATTATATTCCCCCCAACAGCACCATGTTCCCTCTGCTGCACCACATGTCGTCAGGATCAGCTCCACAAGGGATTTCTGAGTACACACTGCTGCTCTTGGGCAATGAAAACATAAAATTAACAGTGCCGTTACAATCCACAGCTCAAAAGCCCTTCTTCACACTTATACAACCAGCAATGTGTTTTCATACAACCATTTGACACAGTCTTGCCATTATGTCAGGCTCCCAGGAACCTCATTTATATTGCCTTTGACCAGTGTGACAGCAATGGAAGACAGTTGTGACTTTGCATGCACACATCATACCTTCCTTTTCCCCCTGTCCCATCCTCCCTGTCCCTCCCATCCTTCTTCATTTTCCCTGATGTTCAGTGTGGTTCTTCCTAAGATAGAAACACTACGTGGATATCGCAGGAGGAACTCTCTGTATGACAGCACAACTAATGCATTCCAGAGATGGGGGAGCTGAGATGCTTGCATTTACTTTGGAGCACATCAGCCAGTAAAAGGGTATGAAATGCTGCTGGAGACTGGGACAGCTGTGCAATCTGGCCTCCCAAGGTTGCAGGCAGCTTCTGGGTAGATGCCTCCTCCCTGCCAGGGCTGCCTGCAGGGTCCATCCAGCCCGAAGATAGAACACTCATGTTTGGACACCTGAGCAGAAGTAAGATTCAACCAAATATGGAGAAAAAATCCTAAAGCATCTCCATAGGTGCTTTGTTGCTTTGTAGTTGTGAATTCTGCAAGGCCAAAGACTGTAAACCTGTATGTTTCTAGCTGAACCTGCTTATAACTCTTTAGATAATCTAATTCATTGCAATAGATGATAAAGTTGTAATTTAGATACTGTATTAGCAATACATCCAATCCTAAACATCCTCACAGTGTGTCCTACTTCTCATGCCTGACCAAGAACCCTTCCCTCTACAACTCTGCTACACTCAGTTTGGTCCCGTCGTTGCCCAGGAAGTATCCAGTGCTATCAGGGATTTCCTTAAACATCTCAAGATACATGTAAGAAACCTAAACAGTAAATCAAATCACATCCTGAACCAACGTATTTGCCTTAAGCAGGAACTACAAGGATATTCAGTAGTTACAGGCTGGATAATCTCTCTGTGGGTTTCCTACTATTATCAAAGTAACGGAGCACAGGGGATCTTTCCATGCTCTAATCAGTTGTGCCTAATCTCTACAAACAAGCCTGGCATCCCTTCTTTAACAACTGTAGCACAGTGATGTCAGAACAGCCCCATCGAACACTTCCCAGAGTGCTATGGATATATGCCACTACTGTTGCCCCAAAGCCTTCCTTGATCTGTGTGGGCTCTACCACTTTTCTTCTCCCTGGGCTTCTTGGCATGCTTTCTGGGTGCAAAGACATGGCATCTTACCCTCCAACTTCAAAGAGCCTAATTCATGCCCTGAAGAAAGGAGCTGAGGTGCTTTGATCTGCCATATGAAGATATTGATCTGCCACCTGGAGATACTGATCTCTCCTTCTTGACTGCAGTTCCTTGCCAGCTCCTGCAGCAGGCACAGCTGGCTGTGCAATGGAAAGAAGGAGGCTCCAAGGCCCCTTGCTCTCTCCTGGTCCCACAGCCTGTACGACCAGGTGGTATAATGGGCCAGGGTAGGGAGGCAGCTGACTGCTACCACTGGAGGTGGTGTTAGGGTGGGTTGGGGGCATGGTGGGAAAAGTGTATTTTCCAGCCAAATCATTTCCTCAAACCAGCCTTCCATATGACTGCAAAAAGAGCTTTTGCCAGGCACGTGGGAGGCAGCCATGACTTGGAAACAAGCAAACAGGCATAGATGAGCCCAATTCTTTCACTGGCAGTGAAAGCACTTATTTTGGGGAATAAAGAAAACAAGAAACCACCCTTGCTCTTCATGAGGTGCCTAAGGCTGAGTGCCAGTGATTCTGCACAGCTTAAAAATGATTCAGGAGTATATTGGGTGGAATAAGAGGCACAAGCAGAAGTACATTCGGTCCTTTGTCTTGGCCTGTGGTGTGGCTCCAGCAGCAGGAATGATCATGAAAAACAAAAGAAATCAGCTTGTACCATTTTCACGTGCCACACATGAACTTAATAAGAACAATTTATACAGATTAAATGAACCTGAAATTTGGAAGAACATTTCTGTGTTGACTGTATAACCAACATGAAGTTTCATATAACTTTACTGCCCAGCTCTACTTTGTTTCAAATTTGAAAAAATGAAGGTATTTTTTTACTCTTTCAATTTTTCTTTATGTTTAACTATGTTTTTTAGTTCTACCAGGAAGAATAAAGGAAAGGTCAAATCATCAGTAAAAATATGATTTTCAAGGTATAAATTATTCCAACACAACCAGAAACCAAAGGACATGGAAAATACTAATGCAAACCATGTAAAATTTCCAGGTTCATTTCTAGATGATTAAGCTTGAGAAAAGCATCCAAATTAAATCACAACATTTCAGTGAAGAGAAAAAGGGAAATTATGGTATTCAAGAGACTGCAGTGATAACTGTAAAACAAAACTCAAAAACTTTTGTAGTTCTTTTGACTTTATCTAGCATAAGAGAGAAAAATTGTTGGAAGATGGGAAGAGTAGTGAGAATATATTCAGGATCTGCACGACAAAACAGAGAAATAAGACAACAAACATGTCAAAATAAAACATGTATCAGTAGTAGAGCTAAGTCTTCCTCCCACTATGAAATCTAGTATTCAAATGTTTTAATCTTTGCCTGTTTTTAATAGAAATCTCCATCTGAAACATTTTGGTGATTCCTAAGTGGTTTGCTCATGCAAAGTAAGTACTCCGCGTGTTCTTCATTTTGAAAACAGCTTTTGAATTAGGAACACCACATCATTTTGTGGAATTTGCTCCAAATTCCCCTATGCACCACAGGCTTCACACTGTGCCTAAATTTGCACTGGTCCCTGGCACAGGGAACAATTTTATCATGTGAGGTGCAGCTAGACTTTTCTTAAAGTGACTGCTTATATAATGCTATTATAGGTCAGTGTAAGTCTCAGTCTGTTGGTGAGATGTTTGTGCTGTTATCTGAGCTGGGAAACCAAACATAGGAGTGATCCCTTTTGAGTCCTAAGGGCATGGAACATGGTGGCACATGTTGGAAATTCCTACGACAGTGGCAAAATGCTGACAGATTAATTTACACCTGGCCCCCAAACATGCCTACGTATGTCTCACTGAACCATAAATCAAATATGTTTTTACAAGTTTTCTTCTTTTAGAAATCACTCAGCAGATATTTTGAGCTCAAATCAGGATCCTTTTTCCCATAAAAGTGCCAAGCCCTTTTCAAACCATACTAAGCAAGGCGCAGATTAAAGTATCAGTTGCTTAAGCGTCTAGAGGAGCAACACTGCAAAGGAGTAGCTCTAATGCGGGCTTGTAGAAGGTAAGTCAAAGCACCATCACCCATTATCACTGCAGAAAGCCTGTAAACTTCTTCCAAACAGCTGCTATTACATTTGACAGCTGCTGATTTGCACGATGGGGCTCTCTGTGCTCACCCAGCTGCACTGTGCAAGTCCTCCCACAGAATTAACCTGCGAGGATGAAACAAGTGTGGAGTGGGAAGGCAGAAATTTGTGTACCCATTCATGAACACAGAGGTACAACTCTTCCCCCCACCTTCATCAGAATTGAAAAGGAAAATCAACATCCTATCCTAAGCTGTTTTCAGACAAGGCTATCAAAAAAGCTAAAGAACAGATTTTTTAAAAATAAATATGCTAGGACTTCCCCGTCTGGAAAAGAGATAGCTAAGCGGTGAGATTTACAAAACAAGAAAGAACAGGAGAGATGTCCTGTGACTGATTAGTCACTATCTCTTTAAACTTAAAAAACCCCCAAAAAAACAAAAAACAAAAACAAACCAAAAAACCACAACCAAACCAACCAACAAAAAACAAACAAAACCCCCCAAAACAAACAAACAAAACACGCCCAAAACAAACAAAAAACCTGCCAAAACCAAAATGAAGAACAAAACCCCCCAAAACCACTAATGCAACTAGCAAGTAGATTCAGAGGAACAAAAGGACACATTTTTCTACTCAACTTGTCGTTGAAGTGTGAAGGTCCTTACTACATGGCATTTAGGATCCAAAAATTTTCTACATCTGCATGTTCAAGAGGGCAGTCTTCAACTTTACTGGGAAATGTATTCAAAGGTAGTAAATCAAGGTGCCACCTCTGGCTCCAAACCCCACACAACACCAGAGGAAGGCACATTATTCAGTGATTGCTCCACTCTTCTGCTCTTCACTATGCATTTGGCAAGCAGCCACTGGAGATACAGGAGATAGGATACAAAGCTAAAGGAATTTCAGGTTTTCACTGGCACAACCATTACTGTTTCACAATGTTTTTGAAAAAATAGGCCTGCAAGGAAGACAGACATGAGTAGCAACCTGTGGTAGTTCCAAGTATTTTTTCTACTACAAAGTCAATTACAATATATTTAATTAGTCAACGGTTGTGGTCTATGGTTTCTGCGTTGGCATGGCAAGCTGCAAACCTTCCCGGAGAGTGCTGCAGGGCTGCTTCGGGGAGAGCGGCTGTTCCGCTTTCCGTAGCCCTTCCAGGCAGCCCCATGCTCGTGTGCTGGCTAGCTCCAGCTCCACAACACAGTGGCAATAAAGGAGGCAAGAAGGCTCCCTGCATGGGGACCTCAGAGGATCTTTATTCACATGCTGATGCATGTGTTCCCAGAGGCAGAGAGCCAAAATGCCACGGAGTCTGGGGTTTTATATGGGGATGATGGGGGAGGGGGCAGAGAGAGCACATGGACTAATGGTCTCAGGGCGCAGGGGGTGGTACATGGGCGGAGTTGGGGTACCAGAACCAATAGGGAAAACCTGAGGGAGTGGCCAGGACTTGGGGGTGGGGAAGGGACAACAATGTGGGAAGGGCAGGCGTTTAGTAAGAAAAGGAGTGGGGAAATACAGCCCTACATTTCCCCCTTTCTTACTAAATTGAAGAGGGAAAGGCTTTTCCCAAGGACTGTTACAGGCAATTTTTATACAACATAAAAATGGTAAAATAATGCAGAATAGTTAAATTTAAAATGATGAGGCAGCTGATTGGTATTGACTTGGGAGATCGGTGCTGGCTGAGTTCTCACACTGCAGTTGCCCGTGTAGCTTCTTCTGCGTTCTTGTATTTTTTCTTCTGATGAGGCTGCTAAGATGGCATCTTTCTGGTTGCTACTACCTTCACTTCCAGTCCCGGTAGCGTGGGAAACAGAGGAGAGGGTGGGCTGCCCTGCAATTCCCGTGCCATGCGGCACGTGGAGCCGCAGCTCCGTGCCAATACCCCCAGGTCAGGCCGGCCCGCGTGGTCCCTGTGCCAGCAGTGCCCTGCAGGTCCAGCATGGGAGGGGGTTTTTCCCCGGCACAGCCGCTGCCCACACTCCCAGCTGTGGCAGCCTGGGAGCTGACAGGAGCGGGGCCTGGCCCCGCATAGCTGTCGCTCCCACCCACGGTCCCACTGATGTAAGGGCTGGTGGGGGGTGGGGGGGGGCCAGGCATAGACAAGGGTGGAGCCCATGGCAGGGGAGAAACTCCTGATGGTAGGGGGAGGAGCCGACGTGGTTACAACCACTGATGCGGCGGGGGGTTGCAATGTAGGAACACCAGGCAGTGCAGTGGGCGGAGTTAGGGAGGCGCCAGGGTTTTTGGCAGGCACAGGAAGAGATGAGGTAGAAGAAGGCACTGTGGTGTGGCCAGCCACGTGTTCAGTGCCATCTTGCCTACTATCTAGAGTCGATACAGCAGGGTATTGGGGGTGGTCACTGGGGAGAGAAGCAGGGTTTTCTATTTCCAGATAACTAAGTAAAACAAAAGAAAGGTTAATTCCCTTTATCCCTCATGTTCAAGAACTCCCCACGCAATTGCTGATTCCCCACGCCTTTATGAAGGACAGCTAATCTTAAAAGAAAAGCTTCTCCCAAACCAGGGGTACTGAAATTGCATCTTCTCTTGTTAGAGATAGGTTTTTTCTTGCCGAGGCTTCACATGAGGTGCAACCCCCTTCACTTTGACAAGAACCCCCCCCCAGCACTCCACCCAACCTGAGGTAAAACGATTAAACTAAAAAGGAAAAGCAACCTCCATACCAGGCCTACCAGGCCATCCATAGGCTCCCCTTGCCACAGGGGCTTTCCAGAAGGCTCCCCTCAATGGCTTACCAGCACAGAGAGTCAACATAAAGCACTCGGGGTGGCCCACTGCTGTTCAGCCGACCTCCTTTGAAAGCTCGACTTCCCTGAGGAAGCTACCGGCTGNTGCAACCCCCTTCACTTTGACAAGAACCCACCCCCAGCACTCCACCCAACCTGAGGTAAAACGATTAAACTAAAAAGGAAAAGCAACCTCCATACCAGGCCTACCAGGCCATCCATAGGCTCCCCTTGCCACAGGGGCTTTCCAGAAGGCTCCCCTCAATGGCTTACCAGCACAGAGAGTCAACATAAAGCACTCGGGGTGGCCCACTGCTGTTCAGCCGACCTCCTTTGAAAGCTCGACTTCCCTGAGGAAGCTACCGGCTGCCCCTTTGGTCCTCTCGCTGAAACACGAGCCTCGTGTCAGGGAGATGGCTTCCCAAAGGCGACTTCTCTCCGCAGCAGCGGCTGCAGGAGACACTCTCCAGGGCACCTCTTCGCAGATGCACCACGTTGGGCTGCCATTTATTGCAGTCTATACTTTCTGCGTTGGCATGGCAAGCTGCAAACCTTCCTGGAGAGCGCAGCAGGGCTGCTTCAGGGAGAGCAGCTGTTCTGCTTTCCATAGCCCTTCCAGGCGGCCCTGCACTGCTCTGGCTGCTGTCAGCTCCACAACACCGTGGCGATAAAGGAGGCGAGAAGGTTCCCCGCATGGGGACCTCAGAGGATCTTTGTTCACATGGTGACGCACAGGTTCCCAGGGGCAGAGAGCACACATGGCAGGGAGTCTGGGGTTTTACAGGGGGACGAGGGGGGCGGAGAGAGCACATGGACCAATGGTCTCAGGGCGCAGGGACGGTACATGGGCGGAGTTGGGGTACCAGAACCAATAGGGAAAACCTGAGGGAGCAGCCAGGACGAGGGGCAGGGAAGGGAGAACAAAGCGGGAAGGGCAGGCATTTAGTAAGAAAAGGAGTGGGGAAATACAGCACTACAGTCAACCTAGTTTTGTTATCCCTTGCCAGTATGTCACAAACTTAGTAACACTCACTGTGTAATACAAACATGATATCAGCTCTTTCTTCTACTTTTAGTAAAGAAATACTGGGCAAGCTCATGTCAGTTCTGTGCCAACAATTCCTATTTCATTGCCAAGAAAACCCAAGTTATGTACAATGTATACACAGAGAGCTCAGAAGGAGGTTTATGGCAGAGGTAGCATGAAATTCACAATTTTGAAAGGTGTAAAGCTCTCTACTCTTCTCTTGAACTCTACCCTGCTTTCTGTCTGTAAATGGCACCTCTCAGGCTCACTTACAAATTACTATATAAGCACCAGCGTGGGAGTGTAGCCAAGCATAGGGAAGTCTAAGCTGCATTCCCTGTTTAGTTCACGGGCAAAGTAGTTTCTCTAGTATCTTTTATAAAAATAGGATTTTATAAAAATCTTTTATAAAATTTGTGTAAGGAAGAACTACCAAACTGTGAGGAGAGGCAGCTTAATAGTCCCTTAACATTAAGTCATTTAGCACCAACAAGACTGGTAGGTATCCCTTCATGAAAAAAAGCTCCTAATAGTTTCTCCATGACCAGAATAAATACAGCATTCATTGTGGTTTTTTGACTGCTCTAAACCCACCACATCCAACAGTTAGCAGCAATTGGAAGTTCTGCAGCCAACCTTTCTGAATTCCAGGTGGAGCTGTGACAAGCAAGAGTCATCTGAAGAACTAAAGGAACAGAGTATCTCCTGAACTTTTGCCATATGCTTTTTCTGCTGCTGAGATTGTACCAGAGATAGACGGAAAAAGACTGATTTATTGCAGTTTATGATCCTTCCCTCTCCACACACCACTATCCCCCTTGCAAATCCTGTGGAGTAGTTCATGCAGCATTCACTCTCCCTGTGACTTCTGAACTACAGATGAAGATA
>WEIT01031442.1:0-16211 GCA_013389985.1 Dryoscopus gambensis | reverse complement strand
AACACAGATGACAAAATAGAAGAATTAAGCCTCTAAAAAGTACTTCTAAGTACATGTAAATATGTAGAAAATCAAGCAGGTTTCTGAAGACATAAGCTAGTAGACTTCTGATGCTACTGATAAAGCATTTTTGAAATGTGTAAAAATTACACATCTATTCCAAACATAAAAAGCAAATCAAGCAACTTAAAATCATTCCATGCTAGATCTCAGCGGGATAGATAAAAATAACCTGATCATTGCCTAAAACTGGTGATTGCCTGTTAGAACATTCACAAATGAATTTCAATTACAGTGTGCAAGAAGTATGACATAGATTTCTTTCTCTGTAAGAATTAAGTGTTCCTAAATAATTTAAAAGAAATTTAGAAACAAAACGGAGCAAAGTAGTTCTTTTAATGCAAAAAGATTCTGAAAATCAAACTATAAAAACTGCACAATTCTGCATCATGAAAGTAGGAATTTTTTTGGTGAGAACCCATCTGAGCTGAGAGGAAAAGTAATTAGAGCAATTTTTTTCTTTCATATATGGCATAAGTGAAAATGTGGAATCTTACAGAAGTAAATGAAAATCAGCAGTTTGCAAACACAGAACACGGATAATGGAAGCCAGAAGTCCGTAGAAGAAAAATAATTTCTGATAGGAGCAAACAGTGCCAGTAACCAATGAAATCTGGGCAATAGCACAGATCTGGTCCCAAAAGTTTGTAATGAGATTAACACTTGTGGTACAGAAGATAAGTGAATCTAATACATATTTCAGAATGTGATATATTCACCATTTGCAGTGAAAACCAAAGAATTGCAATTTCCTTTCTAACTATGTAAGATAATAAACACTACAGTAAAGTAAAGTAAAATATTTAATGACGCTGGATCAGAGAGCTTACACCCAAGAGTTTAGGAAGGATCGGCTCAGGAGATCTTGAACCCTCCCTTGACTTATTTTTTAATTAGGTTTTGAAACACTGGAGAAGTTCCAGTGGACTGGGGAGAAAAACCATAATACATCAATATTTCAGCATAAGGTAGCATAAGGTAAAGCAAGACTCATGTTAGCCTGAATCTGAAATCATTAAAGCCTATTAAATGATACAACAATAAATAGCAAAATGGCAAGTGAACCAATGACATTGAATTTTATTTTGCAGAAATAGGGTCTTCCCAGAAAATTCTACTTTTTTCGTGATACCACAAGCCTGACTAGAAAGGACTGAATTGACATAATGTAGTTGTATTTTTTGTACCATTTAGATTTCAGTCCACATTTTTTTAAATAGTGTACAAACTCAATATAACCCACAATATAAAGTGAAACCCTGCTAACTGACAGACCACTAAAAATAAGTGCAGTTGTGGAAATATCACTGTGAGAAATGCTTCAAGGCATGAAGTTCTCAACCTGATGCTCTGCAGTATCTCTATCACTCACCCAGTAAAATCTGGAGGAAAGGCAAAGAGCTGATGAAGTCACAGATATCAAATGGGAAGATGAGCTATGGCAAAGCATCTGAGAAGTGCACTCATTTGAACTGCATTTAAACACAGTTTTGTGCATGTTGCATTCATAAATGAACAATGGCAGACTGGAAAACAATTGCCATGTAAAGTCACCTGCACATGAACTGCCAGAGTAATTTAGGTAAGAGTCAAGCAGCCAAGAGCAAGCAAATAGTCTACTGTAAGAAAGGGAGTAAAGAACTCTGGCAGCTCTGCAACCAGCCACCAGTAAGACAAGTACTAGAATCCCATGTCCAATTCTGGCATGTCTCCACTTCAGGTAACATCCCAAAGCATTAAGACACAATCAGGAGCCAAAAGAATGATGCAGTGTCAGACTGTATGAATCCCCTTTTCAATAATTTACTGAAAATAAGGTTATGAGATGCTCTCAACACAAACTGCAAATATCAACTCAAGAAATCTGTGCTACTGACAAGTTCTTTATCAATAAACAGAGAAGAGAAACACTTGAACGTTTGGAACAGGTAATTCATGCCAAACAGAAAACACACATATTTGATTAACACCTCACGGAAGCAACTTTTCTAGGAATGTGAAATATTTTCCATAAATAGAATCTTTAAATTAAGACTATATGTACAAAGCAGAAGTTCTGATGCAGAAGTTTCCCACAGTGGTTGTTTTCTTGGCCTCTGTGACGTCAGTCTATGTATGAGAACAGCACCTCACAATTCTAAAAGTCTATGCCTAAGCCACAGATTAGAGTTACCAACAAAAGCTGATCTACTATCCAGGATGATATGTAGCAGCTCATCTGTACTGCTGAGCGTAACAAATTCAAGACGACAAGAGTTTTGTCAGGTAGACAGAACCTTAGCCGTGGTTAGAAAGCCAAGTGCTAAAAGTTGCAGTCTGCATCCTTTGAGACTGCACATAAAAGCCCTGCTATTATTTAGCAATGGATCATCTTAAGAAGTTCTAACATTTGCCTTTCCCCTGCGACATGTATAATGGGGAAATTAGTGAGTCTAGTAAGTGCCTGATTTAAACACCTATGTCATCACAGGGTAGATAAATATATGACCACTGACAATGTCTCAGTACTTTAACTGTTTGCTCAGAAGTAATGGCAATCCATGTCTCAAATGATCTCCAACCTCTTTCACTGAAGCAGAGCTAAGTATACAGTTCTCCACTTATTACCATCAAACCTATTCTAAAAGAAAATGCCCTATAATGACAGAGTTATCACAATATTTCTAAGAATCCTATTCCAGCATTTTATCTTCATCCTTTTTACAAGCTGAGACTGGTTATTAACTCTCATCTTCATGAGTTAATAGTCTAGATCTTTCATTCTTGTTGCCTTTTTTTCCTAGACTGTGTCAAATTTGTCTTCATCCTTCCCTATAATCCAGATGTGCATGGAGTGCTAACTACACTTGCATAGTTTTTGATGGGAAATACCTAAAGAATTATAGAAATGTGAAGTCTTGAATCCTTAAAAGAGACTTAACATTTATTGAAGCCTCTTGGCAGTGGACACTTAATAATTTGAAGATCAAGGGTATATGAAGTTTGGTCTCAAGAAGTAGCAAAAATATTCCTTTTGAGGTCAAGTCCCAGAATTCCATCTGGTCTCAGAAAAGACCAGAGTGCAAAGAAGCAATTTATCTGTAGAGCAGTTGGCTAAATTGCTTCAGCTGTTGAGTAGAACTAATAACAGCCTATACTATAAAGCATGCGATACATGCTAAACTCACCACAAATCTCCCAAAGGTTTGACAAGGCCAGTTCACAAGGTCCTCTGTTCATTCAAACTTTAAGTAAAAAATACACTCAGGACAATTATAAGGCCAATATTGGGAACGTTTTTTTTACATAGGTACACAGGATAAAAGTCTTTTAAGAAGATAATTGCTATGCTGTCACTGTGAGCAGGCGAAAAAGTCAGAGAAAATGTCCAGCTAGAGAGCCTGAGAAACAAAGGGTTTAGCCCTGCACAACTGACAGATCTAATATTAATTGTTTTGCTTTGTGCAAGCAATAAATAAATAAATAATAAATCAGACTTGCACAGACTGAGTAGCTTTCAATTACTAAGACAAGTACTGCACAACTACAGAAAAACCATGAAAATCAATGCCTATGAACAACCTAGAGCTGGATTCAATATCCAAGATCTCTCTTCAAAATACCAGTGGTATCAGGCAAAGTGCTCTCTTCCAAGAACTATTTCACAGTGCTTAGGCTTGAGAAAGATGATGGTTTACTCCATGCTAGTTAAAAATGAGCCCTTCTGAATGTAAGAATAAGCATCACTTTAGGCAACTGGGAACTAATTTTCCAGAGTTATGTTGAAAAATTTGAAAATGGCAGCAGTGTTAAGCTGGGTCCCAGCTTCAGGCACGGGCCTGCAGTGTTAGGGGAGAGCACATGAAGCACTCATCCTGCATAGACCTCCATCCTACTCTGGGCTGAAACCATGTGGCGAAAAGTGTAAAAGATGTTGGTTTACACCACAGATGTCAAAGAACTTGATAGCAGAGAAACCCTTGTGCACTTATCTGAAGGATGTATTATTGCACTGCTCCAATTTATCCAGTTTCTGTTGCTCCCTTAGCACATTCTTATTTGTGAGACCACAAACATACTTCCTACTAGAGCTAAAACCATTCTAGGGTTTAAGCACTGTGATATCTCAAACTATTCCAATTTCCTTCAGATTCTGAAATAAGAAGCAAAACAGCTTTAATATTTATGTTTTCAAAAGGATGATGATTACTTTGAAATTTTCAGTTAAGGAGCTACCTTGAGACTGTTACAACAACAAGGGAAAAGAGTAAATTGCACAATCTTGACCTTTTAAAATTTTCTCTAATATATCATGTAAAAAAGAGTACAGTATTAAATAAGAAATTTGTTAGCCTTCAGCACAGAGGCAGGTTTATTAGCAAACAACTAAGTGGAACAAAAAATCTATAACCCTGATCTTATTGAAATAATTACAGAATCTTTAATGTCCCAGTAGGCATATACAGAGAATAAGATGGAGCACACAGAAAGAGCACAGTAATGAAAACAGACAGAAATAGGCCATTCATCCTACCTTTTACTCAGTGCATACAAACAACTGTCAAAAGTAGAAGACAACACAAAAATGATTACTGACCAAAAAACAGTCGAAACCTCTTTTATATTACTAAATTTTAGGAATCTCTGGGATAATATTAAAATGAAAACCCACATTCTCAACCAATAAATATTTTTAAAATTTATTTGTGTGTCTAACTGGTCTAACTTTTTTTTTTAAAAAATCCAAACTGTAACAATGAAAAGTCAGTAATAAATCTATTTGGAAAGTACTTCTTAAAATCAAAAGAATCTAGCCATTTAACTATTCTGTATCTTCCTAATCAGTGGAGATTTAAAATACATGTTAATAAAGTTTTCAAAATTTAATCAGATGAAAACACATAGATATATTCAAATATCACACTGAGAGCAAAAGATCAGATATCTGGCTAGCTACAGTATGCAGAAGTATATGCCCAAGTTGGCAAACCTGTAGCAAACTCATCTTTTGAATTTCCTTTAAAATTTTTTGGCTTTGAGTACAAAACTTAATGGCACAGAGGAACTTTGTCACAACCCAAAGCAATGAGGACAGTGCTGCTGTGCTTCCATGGGGTAGACTGGAAAGCAGAACGTAATTTCTCCACCCTCTCTCCTCTACCCCTGGGATGGACTGAGAGATTTGGGGTTGTTCAGGCTGGAGACAAGCAGGCTCTGAGGAGAGATTCTGCAGCCTTTCAATATATAATAATATATTGTTTAATTAAAGCTGTTTAATATCTTTATTGATGACCTAGATGAGGGGATTGAGGCTACCACTAGAAAATTAACAGAAGACACCAAATTGGGTTGGAGTGTCAATCTGCTGGAGGGTAGGAAGGCTCTGNTTTGACAAGACCAAGCGCTGGGTCCTACACTTTGGCAACAGTAACTCCTGTAGCACTACAGGCTGGGGGCAGAGTGGCTGGAAATGGGCTGAATGGAAAAGAATCTGGGAGTTCTGGTCAACAGCCAGATGGACATGAGACTGTGTGCCCAGGTGGCCAAGAAGGCCAATGGCATCCTGGCTTGGATCACAAATTTTGTGGCCAGCAGGACCAGGGCAGTGATTGTCCCCCTGTACTTGTCTTGGGGTGCACCTCGAGTCCTGTGTCCAGTTCTGGGCGCATCAGTTCAGGAAGGACTGAGGTGATGGAGAAAGTCCAGAGAAGGGCAATGAAGCTGGTGAAGGGTCTGGAGCACAAGTCTTTTGAGGAGTGGCTGAGGGAGCTGCGGTTGTTTAGCCTGGAGAAAAGGAGTCTCAGGGGAAACCTTTTCACTCTCTACAACTACCTGAAAGGAAGTTGCAGCCAGGTTGGGTTTTGCCTCTTCCCCCAGGCAACCAGCAACAGGACAAGAGGACATAGTCTTTAGCTATGCAAGGGGAGATTTAGGTTGGACATTAGGAAGCATGTCTTCCCATTAAGAGTGATGAGACACTGGAATGGGTTACCCAGGGAGATGGGAGAGTCACCATCCCTGGAGGTGTTTAAGGAAAGATTGGATGTGTGGCACTCAGCCATGGTCTAGTTGAACATGGTAGTGTTGGGCCATAGGTTGGCCTTGAGCTCTTTTCTAACCTAATTGATTCTGTGTGATTCTGTGATAAGGGGGCTTATAAGAGAGATGGAGAGAGCTTTTACCATGGCCTCTAGTGCTAGAAGGAGCAACAGTTTTAAGCTGAGGAAGGGTAGGTTTGGACTGGTTATAAGGAAGAAATTCTTCACTATGGGGGAAGTGAGGCACTGGAACAGGTTGCCTGGAGAAGCTATTGATGCCCCATCCCTGGCAGAGTTCAAGGCCAGGTTGGATGGGGCTCTGAGCAGCATGGTCTAGTGGAAAGCTCCTTGTCCATGACAGGGAAGATGGAATGAGATGATTTTTAAAGGTCCCTTCCAACCCGAACCATTCCGTGATTCCTGTAGCGCTGAGTTACATGAAGCCGTTGTGGGTACAGACAGCAACTGTTTCTCTTTAAGAGAGCCAAGATATTAGCTGCTTCTTGCCCCTCCCTTTAACTTGAACATAGAGGGGGTGTGGAGGCTTTGTACAACTTGCCACATGCTGCAAAATGCACAATGAGATTTTGGTTTACAGAACAGGAAGCCACCTTCCTCACGCTTCCTTTCTTCCAGGAAAAAGATTCTATGAAACCCTAAAATAAACTAGCTATTTCCCCTTTCCTGTCTTCCCCTATATGTGCAAAAATTAGTTTGGTTTTCTTTTAATCAAACAACCTCAACAATGCTTTGACATAAACCTATGGTGAGCCTTCTTCACCTTCACAAGGAAATCTATAAAATGTCTTTCACGAAAGTGAATGAGATAAAGGTAAATTATGTTTCAAACTACACTGCGTATTGTGGGCAGCTATGGAAAGCTATTGAAAGCAACTCCCAGTTTACAAAATTCAGACTCCTAGATGTCATTATAATAGAAATATCTTTCCAACAGATAGGGAGAGTAAATACTGTTGTGAGGGAAAGGCTAAATTATGTAGAACGCTTCGCAGAATAATGCAATTGTAAAAACAGTTCAGAAACACTACAATCTTTTATTTACATCTTCCACATTTCTTGCATAGCGGTATCCATTCTCTTCTTTTCCCTCCAGTTGAGAGGAAATACTAACAATCTGACACATGAGAGGAGACCAAGAATCATTTTCAGGACAGCTGCCATTCCCTTTACTTTTCTTGGAGAGAAGGAAGTATATCACATTATTGTCATAGCTGGAATAAAGAAATTTTAATTGTGACATAAGTTTGCAAAGGGAATGGCTTCATTAGGCTCTCCTAATTCTACCAGTTTGAGATAACAAACATGCCAGAGATATTTTTTAATCGTTTCTCTGCACAGTAAGTAAAGCTGCAGTTCCTTATGGGGGGCTTATGTCTATGCCAAGAACCAGTTTCAAACTCCAGCCTGCTTGGTTTAAAATTTTTAAGCATTTAGACTTTGGTGCATTTTTTTAAAAATATGGAAAGTACCATTTTTAAATATGGAAAGTACTTTTCCAACTGCCTCTATATATTGCAGGTTTCAATGATAATACTTACTTTTTTCTAGACATTGAAATCTGCTACTTTATACTAAAAAAGAAGTGTTTGTTAAGACCATTATGAGCAAGGTTAGTGCTCTAGCGGCTCATATCCTGCTGTTTCAGGAATTACCATACTTCTTGTGAGCTACCAGAGCCATAACCACTTCTCTTGTCCTTGTGCACTTGCTGGCTAGGTTGTCATTTGTACTGTGGCTCCTCCACCCTGCACTGGCTGTGAAGCAGCATTCCAAGGAAGGTATGCATCCAACAGTCTTTGCCTGTTCATATTTTTCTTCTGCATCATATAAACTGCCCCTCCCTATAGGAAAATACTGAGGCAACCAAATCACACTACATCTTGGCAGGGAAAAGAGAGGGAGAGTGGTTTGCTATTTATTGTGAAATGCCAAAAAGAAAAAAAAAAAAAGTAGCATAAGTTACTTATTTGGAGATGGTATAAAAATGCTGAATGGGAAATGAAGATTATATTTAACCTAGCTACATGACAACTTAAAATTATCTTTTCTTTATTTATTGTGATATTGCAAATCTTAATGTCCTCTGCAGATGTTTTTAAGTTTATTTTAGCAATCAGAACAAGTTTTCACTATAAAATTCTATGGTTCATTCTGAGTGAGCCCTTTAGCAGAAATTAAATGCTAATATACCAGGTATAATTAGAATACAGTATGCATACTGAAGCTTCTTACTACTTATGAACACTATTTTCAAGGTATGTGATTCCCCTCTTTTGACTGTGAGGGCACAAACTAGAACAAACACAGTGAAATGCATGAAATTCATTATGCAGCTTCTCAACTGCTCACAGTATTCCCATTAAAAATGCATAACAGTGTTCTTACAAAGGGTCAACATTGTGCACTTTGATTTAACAAAGAAAATGCTTTGCTGAATGTTTTAGATATTTCTCTGTGGTGCACAAGGATAGCAGAATTTCTGTTCTGCTCCTTCATTGCTTTTATTTGGAAGACAGTCCAGTCTCCACATATGCATTAACAACAAGGCAAATATTTACATGTTAATAAAAGCTTAGCTTACTCTAGTCAGGGAGGTTCTGTTCAAACCTGATGGGGACAACCATCTGCCTGGGAAAAGGATTTTAAGGTGGTGATGAATGCTCCACAGAAGCATGGAATGAACCCACACCTGGTTCCCGTACCACACTCCTGCTCCAGACACAGGTGCTTGCTGCAGGCTGCACCATCCACCTAAGGACACACCACAAAGGACAGTCTGCTGGGTCCTTGGCCCTCACTACCCTTTCCTTTTCCTGCACTTTGCAGGATGCAAGCCTCAAACAGCGTGGCCTATAGTCATTGTCGCACAATTAATCATACATAGTTTACTAAGTTTCAGTTAGACCATCTCCTGCACACCTAAACCACATGCCTCTTTAGGTAGGAGAGCCTCAGAAGCATCAGCAACCACAATAAATGGCTACAAATTACTACTTTGTTCCAAGAGAGGCTGAGACTCATTACGGATAATGTTTGATTTTCTGACCCCTCAGAAAACTACCACAGCTCGTAAGACATCACCCAAAACTAAAAGACAACTGGTTTTGGGTGGGAGTGGGAATAAGTTAATTTTCTCCACAGTGTCTGGTGTGGGGCTCTGTTTTGGATTGGTGCTAAACACAGTGATGATAATACAGAGATGCTTTTGTTGTTGCTCAACAGTGCTTACACAGAGCCAAGGCCTTCTTTGCTTTTTGGGCTGCCAGGCTGGTGAGGAGGCTGGGGGTGCATGGGAGGGTGGGAGGAGACACAGCCAGGACAGGTGACCCCAACTGACCAAAGGGCTATTCCACACCATAAGGCATCATATTCAGGATATAAAGCTGGGGGAAGAATAAGGAAGGATGACATTTGGAATGATGGTGTTTCTCCCAAGTAACTGTTTACGTGTGATGGGGCCCTGCTGTCCTGGAGATGGCCAAACACCTGCCAGCCCCTGGGAAACAGTGAACTAATTCCTTGTTTTGCTTTGCTTGTATGTATGGCCTTTGCTTTCCCTATTAAACTGTCTTCATCTCAACCCACAAGTTTTCTAGCTTTTACCATTCTGATTCTCTCCCCAGTCCTGCTGGTGGGGAAGTGAGCAAGTGGCTGTATGGGGCTCGGTTGATAGCTGGGGTTAAACCACAACAGCAGACAAGAATTAGTAAGGTTCTCCTGATTTGTCTATGAACTGTCTAGTTTCCTTTTACCATTTAACCATTGTGTTTTCAAGAGAAAATACAATCAGGACACAGATACTCATCATGAAAAGTGCAGGTGAAACCTGAACCTCCGCCTCCACCTGTAACTCCACTGGTTTTAGCAGAACTACTCCAGAATTAGGCTGGAGGGCTGCCACATGCCATACAGCCTAGCTGGAGCTCATTAAGAGACATATTCCAGCTCAGTTTTTCTTCACTATGGCAGCGGGCAGTGACGTGCGTGTAGCCACCTCTCCTGCACAGCCAGGGGTCTTGTCCAGAGCAGCCCAGTCATCCCTGTGACTACCTCTTCTCTCCCTCACTTGCTGAACCAGGGTGGGGAAAAGGACAGTGGTTGTGTGGCAAAGTCAAGAGCTGAATCTTTATCCTAGAGAGCTCATGCACCTCACACATATTTTGGGGAAGCTAGGTCAGGCCAAGAATCACCAGCTGAAACCCAGACATTCACCCCAGTCTAGACTGTTGTCTTGTTTACCAAACTTTTCAGGCCAGTCACTCAGCTGGACTGTGCACTCACCCCTTCCTGTGTGACTGCAGCGTGCCAGACGAAAGGGTGAGCTCCCCAGACTTGCTCTGAGATGGAGCTGGGACCAGTCCTAGCACACAAGCAGCTCTGGGAGTCAGAAGTGTTTAGACTCTCCCAGCTGAGACGCCGTCTTTGAGCATCAGGTTCCTAGCCATCAAACATGAATGGGTGGAACAACCAATTATTTTGTATTACTTGGGCTCCCAGTACATGCTAAATCAGTCATAAGATCATGTGCAGCCTGTTCTGAGGATTTGACAGCTACTACACACTATCAAGTTGATTCCTACCAATTGGACCTTCTCAGAAACAAACATGGACAACCTGCAGAGAGAGAGATTCACACATTTGGCAGAAGTGCCTTCAAAACTGAAGTTTGAAAAGAGAGTGTTAGTATTAAAGCACTATAAAAAGATACTATGAAATTTAAAAAAAGGTAAAAGTAGAAACTGTTTGACAAATTATAGCCCAAATTCTGAAAGCAAAAGTTGCTGAAGGTATGTAAGCCTATATGTAAATAAATGTGGGTATATATGGGTATAGATACAATATGAATGACAGATTGAAGCATCTGATCTACATACCAAAAATTTTTGAGCAGATTGTTAATTTATTTTAAACTGCATAGTAACACTTCTAAAATGCACTAATCACAACAATGTAAACACTCTTTAAGATTCATGTAACATACATATTTAGCTGATTTCATGTTTTTAGGGATTAAAAATGCAGATATAAAACCTTTTTTATAATCTGATGTGCTCTCATCCATGAAAAAGATTAAATGCCATCAAGAGATCCAAGCATCCTTGGCAAAAAAAGTCCTATATGTATTCTTGAAATATGAGATATTAACATTGCATTGTCTAACTGACATGTTATCCTTAAATCAACTTTAGATACTATTTTAATGATGTAATTGTCACCTGTGGAAAAAAAGATAGTGAGAAATGAGATTTTGAGGATAAATAGCCTGATCATAGTTAAAGACTGTGCTACATACCCCCTGGGTTTATTTCATTGTCAGGAAAAACATGTCAAGGATCATGCAGTTCATTAATGTCCAGCAGAAAATGTTTGCTTCGACTTTTAGCTTTATTTAACCTTGAAATACCATTGTAAATTTGGGGGTAATTAAAACAGCATTGTTTAATTCTACAGAAACCCAGTCCACCTGCTCCCAGTGAAAGCTGCACTTCTTTCTAAAGATTCCTTTTGAGACGTGATGATTTATTAATTTCCAGATACTGAAACACACGTGTAGACCCTCACCCTCATCTTAATGTCATATGCTCTTTCCTCTCAGATTTTCCATGACTAGGTCTCCATTTTTCTGCTTAAAAAAATCTGAGAAAAACTGCCCTGAGAGCTCGAACATAATGAATCAAGTGTCTAAAATTATACTTACATAGGTTTCAAGACAGAGATCCAGTTGAGAAAATGTCTACTCAGTTCATGTCTAACAATGAGACAATTTAGGTATCTATGTTTTTTTCTGATAATACCCAGATGTGTAGTACTTCACCTTTGAATACAACCAGAGGTTCTGAAGTTTCATAAAGAGAACAGCTTGTTTGATAATTCATATGTAGTTCTAAAAAGCCAACAGTCAATAAGTCCCTCTGCTTAACATATTGCATCACTTTTTTCCTGGATTAAGCCAAGCACTATTTTTGTATGAGAAAAAAAATCTACTAAACTGCCATTCCTTATTTGATTAGTAGCACACAGTCATTAATGGACGTCTTTATTTGACAAGAGATCTAAGCTAACTACACTAGTCAGTTACATAGAATCAACAATTAAAAATATCCTGACATTTGAACTCAAGAAGGAGTTCATTTTTGCTCTCACATTCTGAAAGAACAAGTATAGCCTAAATAGGAAGACACTTTCCTGGATGTCACAGGTTCTGCCTAATCTATGTACCTGTTGCATGTATGATAGAATAGGGAAAGAAATCTTCAGAACCTTTCATCCTTTCAGGTTCAGCTGGGTCTTGCCAAAGTTTCAACCAGCTTATCCAAGGTCTCAATTACACCTGGCTACCACCACGCCTAGTGCTTCCTCCAGAGACAGCCCTGAAAGCCATATGAAAATGTACATAAGACAGAGGTCTTGGAAAACCGAAACCGAATTATGAAGCCCATCTTAACACAATTCCTTAAACTGAAAATTATTAGGCACAGGACTGTATTTGTCAGCAAGACAGGCTTTAAGGAAAAACTGCTATTCACTTAATGCATTTCACTATACCAAAAATCTTCACCTGAAGTAAAAGACCACTTAAAAGGACTATAAAACCAAAGTACATAATTTGCTTCTGTGTAACTATTGATTTGAGAAAAATATCAATAAATCCTGTAAAATAAGTATTTGATTTTGAGATAATAGCAGCAACTATTAATTTTGTATTTAAAGAAGCAAGACTAATGTTCCAGTTCTCTGTTTGGGAAAATATTTTGATAATCAAATTAACGAATGGCATGAGTATAAAACATTATTCAATTTTCACAGCCAGGAAAATAATCTGTATCAATGATTTGGAACAGTGATTCATATTCATATAATTTTTTTTAATTAGTAGAAATATTGAACATTGTCATGTTTATTTAATTAGATTATTTTATTTTGTTTACAAAGATTGAATTTAGTAAGGAAATTGGAACCATATAACAAAAAATCTGCTTTTAATAAAAATAAATCATCTAATTATTCATTTTTAAATGCATCTATTTTAAGCTTTAATCTTCTCAAATTTATGCTTAGGAAATATAACTGAGTATTGAAAAAGATGAGTATACAGGTCTGTTGTAGTTTAACTCCAGCTGGCACCTAAGTGCCACCCAGCTACTTGTTCACTCCCCCTTCCTCCCCAGTAGAATGGGGAGGAGAGTTGGGAGAGGTAGAACCTGTGGGTTGAGATAAGAACAGTTTAATAATTGAAACAAAGTAAAATATAATACTACTACTACTAATAATAATCTTAATGAAAAAAGAGATAATAAAAAGAGATGGATAAAACTCAAGAAAAACAAGTGGTGCCCAATACATGTGCTCATCATCTGCTGACTTATGCCCAACCCACTGCCCCCTTCCGACCAATTTCCCCCAGTTTATGTACTGGGGATGAAATTCTACAGTATGGAACATTTCTTTGGCCAGTTTGGGTCAGCCATCCTGACTGTGCTCCCTTCCTTCTTGTGCACCTGCTCAGTGGCAGAGCATGGGAACCTGAAAAATCCTTGACTTAAGAGTAAGCACTGCTTAGCAACAACTAAACATCAGTGGGTGATCAACATTATTCACACACCGAATCCAAAGCATAGCACTATACCAGCTACTAGGAAGAAAATGAACTCTATTCCAGCCAAACCTGGGACGAGGTCCACAGTGAAACCCCAAGTTTCAATTGAGCAGCCTATTCAGTCCCATAAATGATGAAAGTCAGGAATGAAAAAATAAAATTCAGAAAAAACCAACATTTTGATAGATTAAATAAAAATTATTTTTTTTTAAGTCCTGTCTACAGTTTAAAAGTTCCACCTGTGGACAGGCACCCAGTTTTTTCTTCTGAGTATGTTTAAACTAATAGTGTGGTTATGCCAGCTTTTTGTATCACACCCTACAGCAGAGCTTTCCAAACAACGAGAAATAGGATATGACACCCAAAATTATCATTCTGAATGCAGAAGTTTCTGTTCTCTTTCCTAATGGTTACAGTTGTTAACCAGGAAGGAGTCTTGGACTCTGTCCCTTCAGCCAGGAATAGGTTTGTTATGCTTAAAATTGAATTAATGGGTAAAATACGCCTGGGTTGCAAACCCTGAGCAACCTTAAGTAGGAACAATTTGATTTTTTCACAGCAATAGCTGCTGTTATGGCTACAAACAGCACAAGAATGGAGCATCTCCCTGTGTGAGTATTTTCAGATGCTAAAGGTGTAAAGTGGCTGGGTGGCAATTCAGGGATTCTTTATGAAAAATGTAGTTACTTAAGTCTCTGCATGACTGTAGGATGAGCACTGTATAAAATATATAATCTAGCATTTTTACTCTAGTAACCCCTACCAGCAAGCCAAATCAGTTCAGTTATTTGAGTTGTGGTGCAAACAATGAAGAAAGTCTTGCGCCTAAGGGTCTGCAGTGTCTATGAAGTCCAACTACACAGGGTTGGTGTTGCAAAATATCAAAAGTGTTGAGAGAGAGCAAAGGGAACTAGTGGCAACCACTGATTACAAAAGCTATCTGCATATATAATTATGTGTTCTTATTTGTACATATCTAGGATTTAATATGATAATAATCTGCATCAAACACAAACAAACCCGAGCCATTTAGAGCAGTCATACAAAAAACAATAGTAGCTTTGAACATTTTCTCAAACCCAAAACACACTTCCGTCTCCAGATCTACCTCTCCATCCTGAGTATCAGCCCTCACCTGGAAAAGCTGAGAGCCGAGGTTATTGGAGTATTTAAGTACGTACATAGAGATTACAAACTCAAGATCTGATGATGACCAAGGAGGAAAGAGAATTTTAGTCAAATGCACAAAGCCTATAATGAAGGTGTTAGCAGAACACTTGAAAATAAAACTTTTGGATTTAGCTTTAAAAAAAAAAGTTTGGTAGGATGTATTATTATGCAAAAGCAAGGTATTCGGTTTTCCCCCTGTAGCTTCATAAATGATGTATTGAGAAATGGAATGTTTACATAACTACAATCATGCATATATTGTGCCTTTAGCAATTTCAATAATACAGACAGAAAATGGAGTTATCTTCTTTGTGAACTTCATATGGACAACTTCATAACTAGCACTGCAGTTAGATAATAAAATGAAATAAAGATAGCACTTTAGGCCATATTCAAACCTTATTTCCATTTGTAGAGATCAAGGGTATACCAGGCTCTTTATTTGTAGACCATACAGTAACTTTACTCACCAAACTATGCATTTTTCCTCTATCACAGTTACATGATCCATGAGCTTCCATATAAAAAATGCGTTTAGCTCTTCAAAGTTATTTCTTATGGCTAGTTCCCAAAGTTGAACCACATAATAATATCAAAAGATACTTATTATTTACTGTGTCTCTCCACCACTAAAATCCCATAAGCCTTGGCAAGAACAGCAGTTGTTAATAGAAGAGTGGGAATATAAAGTAATTTGACTATACTAAACTGCATGTCAAAAAGAAATGAGTACTGTAGTTATCAGCCATTTTCCTAGTTATCATGTGCATTCAATATGATAAGCAAGGAGTATCTTAGTGAACCTTGAACTCTGCAGAGATGTAGATGAATTAGAGCTTTGGAGAACATGCTTTTTTCTTATCAGCATACAAATAGATAATAGCTTGGTTTTGGCAGGGATTCTTTGTAGCTAAAGTACTTCCCCCTCAGGGAATCATACTGTCATTTGTTTTTATTTTCAAAATGAAAACAAATGGCACTGTAACTCCTAAGGGTGAAAATGACTTCAGTCTACTTTTTCCCTTGCACTCCCATCTATTCATTTTCAGTTAGATGGAATATAGATATAGTTTTTCCCCCCTTTGGCTTCCATTGCCACAAAATATATTCACTAGCTGTACAGTAATTAACAGCTCTTGACTGGAAAACTGCCAACATGTACAACGTGACACTCTTCTTTTGAACACTAACAAAGTGCATAAGTAATTTATGTTGGATTAAATATCCCTAACAGGGACCCTTAAGTAACCCGATCACTTTAAACAGGCTCCACATGTATGCTCCTGTGCAGTGAAAATGTCAGACAGTGATAACCCACTAATAGCACAGTTCTAACTATATTCCAG
>WEIT01031440.1:28419-45325 GCA_013389985.1 Dryoscopus gambensis | reverse complement strand
CTATTTTAAGAGCAGTACATCTGCATCTCCCCAGGGTGCATTTTCTTTGAAAGGTTACAACAGGTAAGTGCCAAGGAACTTGTTTAACACCCAAGCTCCTTTTACTTAATGCTAGGGGCTATGGGTTTCATTTCTAATGAAGTTAAACACAGCTACATCTGTTGTTTGGGTTAAGCATTGATCTTAAGAGTCCAAGAGATGTATTCCTTTCAAATTTTATATATGACATTTCCTGTGCTTGGCAAGCAGATAGTCTTCCTCTTCTGTGATGTAACCAGTAAAGCTGTTTGAATTGCAATGGGCTTACTCTTGTTACTGATTATTGCAGACTGCACGTGCAGACAGATGTGGATTCTTTCAGACAAACCACCTTTGTTCTGTAGTGACCAGAAAGGAATCAGAAGAGAGAATTTATGGAGTTAGTGGTTCAGCAACTGTAGTCAGTGTCAAAACTGTATCAACTACAGAGTGATAAATGAGACAATGCATGTGCAAAATGCCTGACTCATTTCACTACACATTTTTAATCTTAATATTTACTTTGCAAGTTGAAGACAAAAATATGTGGCTTTCAAGTTTAGCCAGTACTGTCAGAACCAAGTGCAGCATAAGTACAAGGCCTAGAATACTAATACAAGTCCAACCTAACTTTAGGGAATTGCTGTTGACATTGATGCTAAAAAAGGTTTAATCAGAGAAAGAGGGAATGGAGAGAAATATCTCTGTCTTGATCCTAACCACTGCAATTTTATTGTATTTGTATATGTGTATCTTGTACTATAAAATCTTCTCAGATTGGTGGAATAAGGAATTATCTTTCCTAGAATTGTGAGAACTTTTCTAACTGAGCACCCTAATGGCATATTTTAGGGGAATGCACTTGTAAACATTGCAGCTAGTTAAAAATTCAAGATTAATTTGTAGAAGAAACCCACACTGTAATTTGGTCATGACACCAGCTTCTGCAATCCACATGAATGTGAACAATACGATGGAATTTGTAAATGCTAGAGACTGTTCATTCCTTTTTATGTATCTTCATTCTAGCAGCCTTGTAGAGACCTTGGTTGGAATAGGAACCCAGTTTTGATTAGTATAATGCACAGACAAGCGTTATTAAAAAAGAGTTTGAACTGAAAGAATTGTTAGACTGAGTACTTGCATAAGGAGTTTTTAAATTTTTTTTTGCCCAAGGAGTCTCAAATTAGGAAATTCCTTACAGACACAAAAAAGAAAGAGGTTAAGTTATGCTTACTTTAAAATAAAAAAAAATGTGTAAGAANAGCAGCCGTTGATAAAAGTCTGGCTGGTGAATTAACAAGTGCTCTTCCTTTTGCATTGCCCTTTCTACCACAATAACGGAGGAGTACTGCAAATGCACGTATGGGGATCCCTGTGGTGTTTTTATGGGCTTGGGGCTTACTTTTCATAAGGCAAAACTAGCCAGTAAAACTGCTTTCTGTCAGTCTTTATGACTTGTATAACAGCATTAATTTTATAGATTAAGGCATTTCTGTATTGGTTGTTCTCTTTCTCAGGGTTATGCGGGCAGCTGAGGAGACAACATCAAGCAATGTGTTTCCTTTCAAGTTAGTTCACATAAGCAAGAAGCACAGGACATGGTTTTTTTCAGCTTCGTCTGAAGATGAAAGAAAGGTAACTTTCTTCTTTTGCAATAGAATTTTCCTTGAAGCAAAAAGTGGATCTTGGACTTCCCTAAAATCTAAATGAACTGGAAATGCAGCTGTCACTGAAATTTGTGTACCTAGTTCTGAAAATCATGTCTGAAGTTTTAACTGTTAAGTTAGTGTTAATTCAACTTGCAGTTTAGGGAATGGCTGTAAGTGACACACTAGATGGTATGGGTTTCTCCATATTTCATAAATATTCCATATTTATTTTTCACCAAGGAAAAAGTAATGATATGTAAAGCCTTTGATAAATTATGAAAACTGTTCAGTGAAATCTCTCATCCATAAACATACTGTGAATATATACCTGGCTTTAGGAATAAGAGTCTGAAATCTGTAAACTGAAAACTTAATATTTCAGTATGTTCCCACAGCATTTTATACAGTTAAAATGTCTGAGTGATGAGTCTTTTCAATAAAAAGTCATGACTAAATACTATTTCAGTGTATGTTCTCTGCACTTACTCTGTTCTTACAGAGGACAAGATACATCTGTGTTGAATGATGTAAAGATTGATGAGTTGAATGTCATTTTTAAATTTTTGTTTAGAATTGGATGCTATCCTTGAGGAGGGAAATTGATCACTATCATGAAAAGAAAGAAACAATGACAGAATTCAGGTATAAACCCTTATTCTTTATTGGCTTTTTATCCCTTTTGCACTAGCTCTTAACAGTGGTGTTTTAGGTTTTTTGCACCTACAAATAACTTCCTGTTAAGTAACGACAGGCACAGTAAGACCCAAGAAGAAAAGCCCTTCCTAATTAATACTTAAAAGAATATGAAGAAAAAATCAAATCTTTAAACAAAGAGCACTTTAAATGTCAGTTTTGTGTAAAACAAATGAAATCTTTTAAAAGACAGTAGCAGCATATCTGACTGTTAATTGGGAAATAGGAACAGATTGCTTCTGCTTTTCCAGCATTCTTTTCCAGTGCTGTAGTCCTGCTAAACAGAAGTAACTCTGTCTTTTCTTTTGCAGTGACTCTGGTTCTGATGCAGACAGTTTCTATGGCTCAGTAGAACGTCCCATTGACATCAAATATACCCATCATTCAGCAGATAATGAAGGTGACAAATTTAGACACTGATAAATAAGGCTTCTTTATTTGCTCTTTTATTTCTCCTGAATTCTGCAGGAATTATTACCATAGCTTAAGTAAATTGATCCAATTTGTAACTGGTGTTTCTTTACAAGGTGTATCTCTGTTGTAGTTTTCAATTAGAGGCAGATATTCTGTGCCATTAACTGTTGGTACAAATAAACAAAAGAATTTCAGGTCGTTCAAGGAGGGTAATTAAAAGTGAGGACATGACAGCCTGTCAGGCAGGCATTCACAGCATATTTCAGCAACTGAGTTCCTAGTCAAGAAATATGTTTGTGAAAACCAACATGAGAAACCTTGCCTCAAGGTCCAACAGAGATCCTTTACTAGGCCTTTTCCCATCTGCGCTTTCAGATTTCTAAGGGCAGTGTTGATGGGAGCAAGTACTCTCATTTCCTGAAAGGAAATTCCTGACTATTCTTCCTGACTAGGACAAAAAGGCTGGAATGGGTCTTGTTAGGAAATCCGGTTCCGTTGCTGCAAACAGAGGAGAACGGACTCATCAGCATTTCATGTGGGGTTGTAGTTTAGTCCTTCTGTGTTTATGGGAGGGAAGGGTTGTATGCAAGATGAATGATGATAAGAGGCCTAGTAGAAGTTTAAATTAGGAAAATTAGAGTAACTGATTTTTATCAGATATTCTTATCTTTTTTTTAGGGCACTCTTCTGCATATTGTCCTTCAGGCTCCTCTTATCAATGATAAGAAATTACTGCCTGGAAGTAACATGTTTTTTATGGCTTGGTTATTCTGATTTACAGATAAAGGCAACATTAAAACCACTTAAGCCATTTGTTGTGGTGCCTTTTTTTGTTTGGTTGGTTGGTTTTGTTTTTTTTTTTTGTTGGTTTTTTTTTGTTTTTTTGTTGTTGTTGTTGTTGCCAGAGCAAGGCAAAAGAACTAAAATTGTTTTGCAGATCACTAAGCTTGTTTAATCTTCCATATTGCAAAATCATAAATGTTTCTGTGATAGGGTTAAATTTTGGAGATTGTTTTTTCCAAGTGGTTTTGTCAATGCATCCATGTGGTTGTGTGTCTGCAACTGATTTGAACTTTTCTCAGGAAGGCTGGAACACTAGAATGGGTCACCAAAAAGTAAATTTTTTAACTTGTAAGTTGAAAAAAAATGTAATATGCAGTGTACTTCATCTGCCTCTAAGTAATGGCTTTCTCTATTGACACAAAAATTTAAAGAAAAAAAATTTAAAAATTTAAAAAAATTAAAGAAATTTAAATTTAAATTCTAGATAGCAGAGGCTTGGATCAAAACTATTAATTTTTTTCAAATCTTTAGAAAAAATACCTGAAATATATTTGTATTAAAGAGCCCTAAGTACTTGATATTCTTTCTTGATTCCAGAAGTACTTATCAGAGTCTGACACACTGATTTTTATCTGCAGATTACGACCAGGAGGAAGAGGATGAGTCTTACTTGCAGCCGGATACTTCTGACATAGTGAAAGATGGTATGTGATTTCTTTGATTCCCCTCATGAAAGGCCCCCAGTGAAGGCAATACTTGTGTGGAATGCCAGGTTATTATTTTGTATTGGTCATAACTATTCCAACTGGCAAAATAACTGAAGTAATGCAGGGGTATCTAATCTTGAGAGGTATTTAGGGTCAGGAGTTTATAATAACAGCAGTAACCTCTTACAGAAAGCACTACATGCCTTTAGGAGCGTGTTTTCTCGCAGGCCTCCTGCCTGGTGTGACCTGTATCTGGTCATCAGTCTGGAGCATCACTAATCCTTTCAAGGAAAAAACAGACTACATTGTTTTTAGCGAAGTGAAAAGTCTTTCCTAAGTCATCATAAGCCACACCTGAATAAAAATAGCAGGAGTTTATTACCTTATAACTCAGAATTGTGCTGAAAGTTAAGTGCTTATCCAGCATGTTGAGTACTATCAGACCCAGTGCCAGTGAAGTATCTTAGATCACACAGAATATTGATTTGAGAAGTCTCTTTTGATGACATTGTGTATTCCCCCTCAGTGTGCTGTGTTTCTGGTTTTCCTTCTGTAGATATGGTCCTGCCCCCCGCGTACCCACCGCCGCCCGTTCCTCACGTCAGGAAATCTCCCTACTCAGAAGCAAGGGCACATTCCTATGCTGGCAAACCAACTGCACCTGTACCACCACCACCTCCTAAGAGAAGCTTACCTGATATCAAACTAGAGGATCTTGTGAGCGTGAGAGAGCCCCAGTTACAGGGCCGAGCTGAACCTAATCTAAAGATTCAATCCCCGAGCCGGAGACTGAGTGAACAGCCGCCCCCTGTGCCCCCTCTACCTGTGTTCAAAAAGCCTGCAAGTGGCAAAGAGTCTCACCCACTGCCTGCAGAGCCTCTGCCTCCAGCCCAAGTCCTTGCTCCTCCAGAAGCATGCGAGAAGCTAAAAAACTTAAACCTTTCCCTGCGGACTCCTCCTCCTCTGCCAGGCAATAAACCCAAGCTGTCACAGCTTGCTGAAAAGCCAGCAGAGCCCAAAGTGCCAAGGGAACATGGTAAACCTGGACTGTTTGTGCCACCAGTGCTCCCAAAGCCACCTGTGCCAAGCCACCAGCTCCCCGCAGTCAAGCCTAGAACAGAGAAATCTTCGTGTCCCCAGTTACAGTAAGTATGAAAACACAATGCACTATTATGTTTTTCAATCATTTATTAGTTAAAAAGTTTGGACATACTCAGATTCATACCAACATCTGTGTCTCCTCCCTGCACCATCCCTCTCTGTGTTGTGCTTTTTTTCGCCTGTTCTTGAAAATTTGCAGAATCTAGCTGATCTGGTTGGACATGTTTTGTGCAGGAGTTTGGACTAAATGATCTCTAGAGGTCTCTCCTTACCCAAATTAATCTGTGATTATCTAAATTAATCTGCAAGTGCTGCCTCCAGCTCTGGGGCCCACAACACAGGAAAGATGTTTACCTGTTGAAATTGGTCCAGAGGAGGCCACTGAGTTTATCCGAGAGCTGGAGCACGTCTCCCATAAGGACAGGCTGACAGAGCTGGGATTGCTCAGCCTGGAGAAGAGAAGGCTCCGGAGAGACCCTTGGAACACCTTCCAGTGCCTAAAAGGGCTACAAAAGAGCTGGAGAGGGACTTTTGGCATGGGCATGGTGTGACAGGATGAGGGAAAATGGGTTTAAACTGAAAGAGGGGAGGTGTAGATTCAGATTAGACATTGGGAACAAATGATTTGCTGGGAGGGTGGTGAGGTACTGGCGCAGATTGCTCACCTAAACTGTGGATGGCCCTTCCCTGGGAGGGCCAGGTTGGATGGAGCACCAAGCAACCGGGTCTAGTGAAAGGTATCCCTCCCCATGGCAGGAGGGCTGGAATGAGATGGTCTTTAAAGTCCCTTTCACCCTAAACCATTCTAGGATTCCATTATTTGGGGTCTATACTGAAACTTCAGTGTTTTGTATGTCTGTTATTTTCCTGATAAGGTATCCTTCAGTTTTCATTTTGTTTCTGCCAGGAGATCACCACCAGATGGACAGAGTTTTAGAAGTTTTTCATTTGAAAAACCAGCACTACTGCCCAAGCCAAGCCAACCTGATGATGACTCTGATGATGATTATGAAAAAGTAAGATCAAGCAGATGATCCATTCTAAAAGAATATTTTTTTCCTTGCTTATGTATCCTTTTAGGAACATTTTAAATGCATTATTTCAGGAGAAGAGTAACTTTCTGAAAACACAGTGCTGTGCAATTTTTTTTCATTTCTTTTTGAGCTTTAGTGAATGCCTTGATAAGTTATGGAGTTCAAGATTGGATATAAAGGAGAAAAAGGCATAAAATAAAGATTAAATCACCTTAAATAATTTCAGATACCGATTGCTGTAGCTTATTTGCATAACAAGTTGCTAGGGTTTTGAGTTGTCATTGACTTACGCGGTGATTTATACTCTTCATATTTTTTACAGGTTGGGCTGCCTGCTTCGGTATTTCTTAATACCTCTGAATCCTTCGAAGTGGAGAGGTAAAGTGTGATTTTAAAATAGTTCCTTAGAAGTCCTACAAAAACCTGTACTGGATCACAGTCAGATGACCTTTTTGATAGGTATAACTTGTGTTTAAAACACACATTAAAATGTTTAATATGGAAATCACTTTCTAGAGAAGTTAGTTCAGTGCTCATGTATCAATTGAGAGATGAGACTGCAATGCGATTTGGCTCCATCTGGAGGAGCTTATTTTGCCAGGATGCTGCATGGGACCAGAAAGCCAGATGATCAGTGCTGCACTTCTGGTTCAGGTGCTAGAACAGTGACTTTCTTTCAGCTATGATCTACTATGAATTATTACACCCAAACCAGAGATTTGTAATAAGAATTTTAAGATTGTAGGCATTTGAATTATCTGAGTACTAATAATACGTAATGTACATAAATAATTATAATAGATGTCATTGTTTATTCTTTTTAGGATATTTAAAGCTAATAGCCCACAAGGACAACCACAAAATGGATTGTACTGTATTAGGAACTCATCTACTAAGCCTGGAAAGGTAAATTGCAATTGCTGAATCTATGTCCCAAAAAACTTCTTGATTGAGACATACTGCATCTTATATATGACAAAGTACTTAACAATTTAGATGTGGTCTATTCTTAAAGCAAGAAAATATGAGAGAATTGCTATCATAATGTCAGGGATTAAAAAAAAAAAATTAGGCTGAATTTTAATTAATTCCTTAATAATACCTTGACTTAGAAGAGCTTGGTAGCATAGACTGAATATGGTGCATTTTTCTTCTTCAAGGTATTGGTTGTATGGGATGAACCTGCAGGAAAAGTGAGAAACTACAGAATCTTTGAAAAGGTCAGTAGCTGCGCTGTGTAAGCATCTTTAGATTATACATGTCTGTGTGTATAAAATGGGTGTGCATATAGGTATAGATCAGAACTAAAATGTTAAAGTCTAAATTATTTCTCACCTGATAGTAACCCACCTGATAGTAAAAATCAGCTGATTTACAAATATCTAATCCAGGATGAGAGTTTGAGTACTCAGATCTGGTTTTCTAGTTGCTGCATCATGTATCATCATAGATTTCAGCTCCAGTGAAATCCTATTAAATCCTGAGTTTAATTTGGACTTATTTGTATGACTGACTAGTTTGCAAAGCAGCAATGTGTTTGAAAGAACTTCTTTCTAATGATGTTCTGGCCTTTTTTCTTTAGACATGGAGCTGGAAACTTACTGTCAATGGTTACATATGTTTTTGTTCTACAACAGGATGGCAAGTTTTACCTGGATTCAGACATCATGTTTTTGAACATGGGAAGTTTGGTGGAATACTACAGCATTCACATCTTACCCAGTCATGACAGCCTGATGCTCAGGTGTCCTTATGGTTACTCTAAGCCAAGGTGACATGACAGCCGTGGTTCACTGACACCCTACTGCCCCTGAGGACTGGACTTCTGCCGCTGTTGGACATCCCGTTGTTTGCACACACAAACTGAGTCTGTTTCCACCATTTATTCTCACATGAATTGTTATATAAATGCCATTTAATGAACTCTTGGTAAAGCCTTGCAGTCCAGGTCACAGGATTTTATGGTCTTTTCTTTTACAAAGATCTGAACTGATTATGCCGTGAAAGCTGCCCAGGATACCCACACCCTTTATAAAACTGCTGCTATTACTAATCTCCTTGGAATGTCGAAGGTGAACATGAACCAAGAAGTGATCTGAATACAGCTGATCCAGAAAATGGACACTTCTGAAAGTGTGTCAGAATTTATTTGTGACAGGGAATACTAATACTCTGACTTGGAGCTAGTACTCCTAAAGTCAACACTGGTGCTCGACTGAGATATTTTGTATTACTTGTATAGTTGATGTGTACATAATGAAGATTTCTCTGCAAGTTATTTGATTTGCTATAGGTAAAGATGATCAGGAAATGCGGCTTTTTTTTAAGCCACCTCATATGTACTTGTACCTTCTGAGTACAGTAATCAGTATCAGGTATTATCTGGCTAACATGGGTATGGCATCCCACATACTGCCTAATGACATGCACTTCAGACCAGTGTGGAACAATATTGATTTGGCTTTCATGGGAGCCCCATTACCTAGCTCTGAACTGGAAGGGTTCGTGCCACTGGTATTTTTAAAGGGTATGAGAAAAGAGAAAGGGCTACTTGAGATTTAGGGGGAATGGATGGGAGCCTTTTGAACATCCCAAATTCCAACTAGAAGTTTTCTCTCATGTTGGCATAATCAAAGGTTCTCTAAAACAAAACACAAAAAAAACCTCTGAAACCATGATTGTGATGCTACTATCACTCCATAAATCCTTGTGGTCAGTCTCTTAGGAACAAGTTGTCAGCCCATTGAATTCTTTTCCAGGGCAAAACACACTACCCTAGTCTGCTACCAAGAATTTTTCCATAATTAGAATTTCTACTTATTTTGAAGTTGCATGCAAAACAAAATCTGTTTTTAATCTACTGCCAGTGATACACATTACCAGGGTGCTTTTAACATTTGTTCCCTAATATTTTGGGGACAGGTATCCTAAATCCAAGGGCTTGATATTTATGCCAAAATTACTCTTGGAGAATAAATTTATTTTAATAATCTTTTAAGTAATTCTGTTGATCCAAAACCACTGTCATTATGGTCTCACACTCTAATAATGTTTACAAGACTTGTAATAATACTAAAAAAAATTCTGCCATTCCTGAAACAGAAGGTATCTAGTTTTTATCAGTCTGATTCTGTATCCATAAACTTCTTTTTCTGTTACCTTTTCAAAGTTTATCCGTGCCCATTTTAAACTTGTTACCATGAGATGGTCACAACTTTAAAATCATAACAAAACCATTTCAGAATAAGACTTTGGTTTTTAGGAAAACAATAAACCAGGATTTAGTCCTTAGGGAATTTTCCTTACTAATCAGATGGAATATGAGGATCGTACACAGGAATTGAGGCAGTAAACTCTGCCTCCATCTTTTTCAAGAGACACAGATGTACACAATATCAGTCTTTTGATCTCTGTTCCCGCTGTAATAGGACTTGTGTGTAAAGAATGTGAAGTATTTCAAATTCAGATTCTGTTGAATGTTGGATATTTTAAGTCTAATTCCTTTTACTTTAAATTAGTATCCCTGTGGTGCACTACCCTGATATGATCCTCTCTAAAGAAGGCTCAGCCAACACAGCGTTAAAAAAACGTTTTTGGCAAATAGTTACAGGTATATCAGAGTAAGTTCCAGTTCCTTGCAATATTCACACATACTGTCTACAGAGTAAGATTTTCTCTGTCTGGGAATAATTGACTTAATTGTGTCATGACAGTCATATTTATAGTATGCTCTCTTTGGGGCCATATTCAGATATTTGTTCGTTTTTTCCACCTTAGACTCAGAAGATTTTAGAATTGTAAATATCCATTTAAAACATAACACACTCTTTACCTGTGTAATACAAGAGTTGCAAATATGTAAATTTTTGTGTTAATTCCCTTTTGTATCTAAATGTATAGATTTCTGAAATGGATAAACTTTCAATGCCAGTTCACCTCATTTTGTGCCGTTGTCTTTAATTTCATGGGGGTGTGTTTTAATGCTTTTGTTTGTAGCTGTGTTCTTCTAATAGTAAAATTAGAGGAATTGATTTTCAGCCCCTCTAAGAAGCAAGTCTTCATGTTCCAAACAAATCTGCAGTCATTTACACTCTTTCTTCTAAGTCCTCTTGCTCCTACATACTAGTCTAGTCTGTTTTATAACAAATTAGGTAAGTTTCTGGTGTTTGTAGGGAGGAAGGACACAGCTAGAACACATGGCTCAGTCTGTCTCCTGTATTTCTCACCAGCCTGCCTCTCCTCATTCCTTCACCACAAAGCAGCCTTTGCATCTGCAACCTACTGCAAGCTCCCTAGCTTTAAAATAGTTTGTGGGGAATTGTAAAAGCAGCATTTGATGTGCAGAAAGAGTGTAGTTCATGAGTTTTGTTATCTCCAAGTCAAAATCAGTGAGACTAGTTTGGAAAAAGTCTTGCCTCCTGTGACTGAACCTCCAGATAAAAGCATTTCAGGTCATATTTGGATGGGGATTGCTGTTTAGAGAAAAAAAAAAAAAACTAGAGTGCTTTTGAAAATAAAACAAGGGACAATCAATTAATGGCAGCATGTCATAAAAAGTGAACCGTTATCCAAATAATTTTTCTATGACAATAAAGGTGCTTTGTGTCAGCAGTCAAGCATTCCTCGCCTCAGAATTTCAGTTTTTACCAGAATGTGAATAAGCAGCAAGAGTGGCTTCATCCTTTGGAACATGCAAAAGGGCACTGAAGATTTTGGAAGCTGTGTGATTATGTAGAATTTGGGGACATCTGCTGGTCAGCCTGTTCCACACAGGGATCCACATAACAGGAATCCTGCAGCTGAGCCTGTGTGTGGAGTCATTTGGGACAAATCAATCTTAAGTTTCAGATAGAAGCTAGAGATCAAAGCTAACTTCAAGTGGAAACTTAATAGGCTGGGTCTTTGGAACTTAAAGCTGTTTTGGCTCATCTCTCTCATATAAGCAGCAATATTGTTTAGTAAAATGGCTCATCTGAATGTCTGCTAACCTAAAGAACAAAGAGATTAATTTATCTTTCTGTGTTTAAATTATTCTTAAAATATACTTTGAGGTAGGATTTACATAATGAGCATCTTAGCACCACCTCAATTTATCCACATTGTGAAGCATTAAGCAGTTGTTCTGAACATTAAATACTTCACCTAGCAGCAAGCAAATTGCATGATGTTGCAATAGTTTCTATCTTACGAAATACCTCCTTGAAGTCAAAGAGGGAGTTTTTCCCTAATAGTGGGAATGCTTGAGGTGCCCATGATTACAGACCCCTAAGTGGGAGAAGTTATAGTCCTTTTACTATACTCAAAGTACCAAAACATCAAATACCACTACTAGAACTTCAAGACACAGATCATTTGAGCTCACTTTAAAACTGGATGGGCTGAAATGATTATGTTCAGTAGGCTTCAGGTATGGAGTAAGCCTTGTAGCACAGCCAACTTCAAATCTATTCCTGCAGGGCTTCCATTCGCGTATATTAATTACAGGAGGGTCATTACTATCCCTCACTTGTACCTTCTTCCTTACAGTATCTGGTTCCCAGGAAGTGGGCAATTCAACCTCTCAGGCTGATGACGTGGTCCTGATAGGCATGTAATCTTGGAGATATCAAAGAATCATTTCTAATGTAATTTTACTCACACATATCTCTACTGGAGTTGGTTTGCACAGAAATGACAGTGATAAAAACCATTTGTAGGATTAGATCACCAGATATATAGAACAACTTCTTTGAGTTACCACCTTCTCTGCCTTTTAACAGCCCCTTCATACAAGCTCCTGCTGGGTACAATCCGGGCACAGCTGATTCTTGGACTGCCTGATGTGCACTGAAATTCTGGCCTGGGAAGACGTTTGCGTGGCTGGAGTTTTGCAGCTGTACTGAAGGCCAGTGATGTGAAGGGGCCACCACAGCACCACAGAAAACAGGAGAGTCTGTCCCACGGAAAGTTATTAAAGGTTTTTATTATGTGGCCAATATGGAAAGGTGTACCAGGTGTGGCTTCACAAGCTGTCTGTTTTAGGCTTCACTGCTTATGCTGTGCTTTAATTTACACTAGTTTGCACTGTGCTAACATTCATGCTGATTTACCTTTCCAAGAAAACGACAGCCACACCTTAACCATGGGAGTACTGCTGAAAATGTGCCAATTAAAAATTAAATGTGACTTTAGGGAATTAAAAATTTGATATTCTAATATTACAAAGCTTCTCTCAAGATTAATTAATTTTCTCCTGTATATAGTAATTAAAATAGTAACTACCTTAAACTATTTTTCTTATTCTTCTCAGCCTTCCTCATTAGTTTGAACTTGCCCTGATATATTTTTCCTTTCTCTGTTTTACCCTCTTGAGTCTGCTTGTAGTTCTAAAGTTAGTTCAAAAGTTCTAAGTTCTTTTAGTGACATTTTCCCTTCTCTTACTATTAAGGATGAAAATATCATTACAGAGCAGCTAAAAACAATTTCAGCTGCTCTAGTCACACTGGAATTCATGTAGCAGCAACTAGCAGAGAACATACAACCAGAAGGCAGATGATACTTAGGAAGTTATGATGTTGCAATTAAAAGAATTGGCTTTACTTGGAAAAGCCTTTTGGAAAAACAAGCCCTAACCTTCACAAAGAACATTGTAATGTTAAAAGAGAATGTTGGTTGCTGGAGCTCCTTTGTGTAAAGCAATCATTGCACCTTTGGTTGTGTTTAACCGAAACTGCTGTTAACCAGCTTGGACCACGTAGCTCCATTTACATTTCATCTCAATCATGTATAAAAATTTCCCTACGTCCCCTGAGCATAAAGTCAATATTTTTCAAACTTAAAGCCAAAGTGGCCTCTCAGATTAAGATTGTATAAAATTTGGCAACATTTAGTATCAGCCTGTTCCAGCTGCTCTGCCCTTTCCCCCACCTGCTGTTTTAGTTCTCTTAAATTTAAACTTTTTTTCCAGCTCAAACAAACCTCAGATGTGTTTTTGTTTGGTTGTGGAGAGAGACAAAAGTAGATCAGAACACACTTTTTTACTCCATGTAGGTTTTCTATTGAACCTATATTAGAAATTGTTTCTACATGCTATTTTCAGTCCACTGGGAAAGTTCTCCTTCCTTGCATTAATCAGTAAAATTCAAAAAAGAGCTCCCTCTGAAGAATAAGAATTCATATACTTTAGACATAACCTTACATACAATGACCAACTTTAGTAATACTACAAATAAGCCATGAGATATTATTACTGTTGTTTTGCACAGCTGAAATTAAGATAACCCATTACATAACTTTGAAAAAGGCATTTAAATGCAATAATTTCAAAGACAAATCCCTCACAAGCTTTTCAGCAGTAATGCTGCAAGTGCACAAGCTCCCTTATCCCACTACCAGCAGAGTCCTGGGTGCCAGTGAGAGACAGAGCACTCAGGGGCTGTTCTTGGGGTATTTTGTACAGATAACTTGTGTTTGTCCCCAAACACCCTCCCAACACTCCAGCTCTGGTGTGACCGGCCAGGAACTGGCTTTTACTTTGTTGGCACAAGGAAGTTTCACTGCTAAAACTGCCCTTTTGAAGGGCCATGGGAAAAGCAAAAGAGAATTCATGCACTGGCATTGTTTTAGTTGGAGGATCCAGAACTTCTTCTGGGAAATGGAGTAGGTCTGTGTGAGATGAACACAAATGATGACAGTAGGGAAACAAGTCCTGCCCCATGAACAGACTGTCAGGACAGAACAGTTCTGGCAGGTCAAGAGAGAAAGATCTACTTTACTGCTACCTTACTATCAGCCCCAGTTTATAGGTAAGAAAATTGATCTGGAACTGCTTATGTGGAATAAGTGCACACCCCATATAAAGGAAAAGACAAATGTCCTAATGCCAGATGTGTGACATGTACCCAGTGCTGTGCTTCTCTCAGGTAGCTGGAAGCATTTGAGGATCAAGAAGTGCTAATGCCAGGTAAAGAGGCCAGCTGCGTAAAAATAATTGTACAGTACTATTTTTCTGATATCTAGTAAAGCCATGCAAAAATAATTTGTAAATGAATACATTCACACCGACTCTTTTATTTGAGACTCTGTGATGTAAGTTGAGTCCAGTGCTGCTGCTGCTGCTGCTCCTGGAGCCTGCTGAGGAGAACAACTATTATTTGAAAGCCAGTGACCGTTCTCCAGAACACATGAGGGTGTGCATATGGCAAATGGAAGCCTACTGGCAACAATCTTGCCTTGGTCATTTTCCCAAAACCCTCACCAGCAGCCCAAAATCTTGAAGAAATCAAATACTGCAGGCTGAAAAACACGGTGTAATTCATGTTGTACCTTTTGTTGTAGCTGTAATGCTGCAAACCCAGCTGGTAAGAGTTAATAATGACAAGTTCTTCGTGTCTTATATAATGCAGAAGTGCTTTTTCAGATCGTCTTGCCTTTTTTCTGCAGCAGAGCACACAGCTTTAGTGCGTCTCAGTATTTATGAGCCCTCATTTGGTTTTCTGCCCCTGTAACACCACCTTTGCCATTGCACCAGCACTGCCCACCCTGAAGCTGGGTAGAGGCAGGTCAGGAACCTGCACAGGCCAAAAACTAAACAGGGAAGATAAACACAGTCACGCATCAGCTCTCCCAGTCTCAGCCTGGGCACTGAGTTGGTTGATTCAGCAGAAAGCTGGCCTCACCTCCATAGTTTTTCCTTCAGATTAGCCAGGTGAAACAGTGTCTTCTCTGGCCTCACGATTATGGGAGATAATGCAAGGGGCAGGTGGAAGGCTGGAAGGAGAAGTAGGAACCTGTGCCCTTGGGCAGGTCACAGAGTAGGACGGCAGAAGAGAAGGGTAAAGGAATTGCACTCACTTGCAGCACGAGAGCCAACAGGAGCTGATAAAAGACATCCTTTGATCAGCCCAAGCTGCTTGCGTCACTGCACCCTGCTGTTACACTTTGAGCCTGCAGTGCCAGGGAAAGAAATGACCCAGCCCTCCCCCAGCCCCTGGGCACTGCTGCTGCCCTCAACATCGCCATCCTTCCTGCCACTGCTGGTCTTAGAGCCACACACTGAGCTGGAGAGGAAAAACATTCAGTTTAAAACAAAGCAGAATTTTTTTGCTGTGTTAGTTCTAACATGGATTCATTCTCCCATTTACTTTTCCAAATAAGAAGAGAGCTCTATGAGTTAAATGCCTTGGTGAGAAAGGGAAAGAAAGGAAGAGAGATGCCAAGATGAAGGAGTATTTTGACAGGTAATCAAAGAGAAGACACGGCGTGGAGCAGGTGGATGGAGCCTGCAGGTGCAGAGCAGTGACAAGAGTATGCTGCCATGTATGTACATACATCCACTGGGTTAACAGGGTTCAGCACCAGGCAGGTGAAGTGACTTTAATCTGTTAGGCTTACAGCAACAGTTCTTACAAAAAAAAAAAAAAGTTCAGACACGATTAGCTAATCATTAGTAATTACACTAACATGTGTCCAGTTGTGGGATGGTTTTGATTAGGCAGATCTCTGTCCAGTAGGGCCTTCTTGCCAGATGTGCCATAATCATTCTGTGTCATCACTTGCCACCTAAACCACCACTTTTGGTGACTGAATTCACGGACAAGTTTATGTATATCTCTATGGCCTGTTTTTAGGCAAGTGCAGTGTGTTTCCTCAGTGGAGGGGGTTGAAACAGGCTACATTCCTCCCATATTACACAGGAGGTGTTTATGGATCCAGAAAGCCATCAGGTTCTACGTGCCGGAGTCTTCCCTACATATGAATAACTTGGGGATGAGGGCAGTGCATAGCAGAGGAAAAGCGTTTAGTGTTTCTGAGAGTTTCCCCAGACCCTCAAGTCTTCATTTGTCCCGTGGCAGGCAGCATTCTATACAACACGAAGTGTAGAGCAGTAGTCTTAAAATGACACAGAAACGATAGTAAAAATGGACAGGAAATAGATAACAGAAGAAGTTAACTTTACAGTTGGTGATTGTAGTGACTGTAACAAACCAAGAGGTTATACCAACTCTCCGAAGTATTCAGAAGATGTAAGGAGATGATTTATAAAGCTCTCATCAGGCCTGCTATGTACAAGCTGTACGATGTATCTGCACACTTCCTGAATCAAGCGCACGGCTTCTCGTTAGCCTGGCATTTAACATCCGGAGGATATCCCCTGATTAAACACCGTCGGGTTCTGACAGGTGTCTCTAGCCCTCGCCAAGACAGTTCTCAAGCCTGAGTCCTGCCCTCCTGGACCGCCCTGGCCTTGCTCTGAGCTGACAGCGATCAGACATCGCCACCGCAGCGCGATAACGAGCCCTTATCGCAGCGCGTCCTCGGCGATTAGCGATGTCTGCCTGCGCCTATCTCCCGGCCCGCTCTAAGATAAGCTTCCCAGGCGCCGCGCCGCTCCTTTCCGCTGGGATCCAGGGCCCCAAGAACCCCTTTCCCTGTGTCCGAGAGGTTTTCCAGCCCGTTCTCGGCCGCCCGGGGACCCCCCAGCGCTCCCGGAGCCGCGGGACCCGCCAGGGGCCGCCCGGCATCC
>WEIT01031440.1:0-27976 GCA_013389985.1 Dryoscopus gambensis | reverse complement strand
GCCCTGCCTCAGGAGACGCGCTGCCCATGCCGTGCCCGCCGGGATGCTCCGGCCGCCGCAGGAAGCGGCCGCTCGGCGTTGGAAGCTCCATTGCGCCCAAGCGCTGCGTCTGCCGGCGCTGCCCCCGCCGCCCTTCTGCCTCACCTGCCCCTTCCCCCAGCCCGAGGGGTGCCCTGCGGACCGTGCGAGGCGAATTGCGGGCTTTGGAGCGTCCGAGTCGCCGTCCGCAGAGGACGTAGGAGTGAAGGAGGATTTGGGATGCGTGTGTGCGGTGCTGGGGATTGGCGGGGCACCAGCGCCAGACGGGCAGTGGGCAGTTGTTTTGTTTCCTCTGCTGGAAGGGGTATCTAGATTTTAGCGTTTCCAGCGTCTGCTTTTGATACAAAATGTCACATGCCTGTCTGCACGTAATTGCTGCACGCTTGCTGTGCTGCTTTTAGGGTTGATTCTTAATCTGTGTTGGTTTAGTTAAAACTAGCAATTAGGGAGGGGGAAAATCCAGTCAAGCTGGAAAAATATCCATGTCTGTGTTGAGATGGGGGCTAGGAATAGCACTGCATTTAAATCTTTCATGAGATACTGCTGTAGCTCTGTAGTGTAAGCTCTTTGCTGGTTTTGTTTTTTTCTTTGCTTTTTGGAAAGTTGCTGTAGATCACAACATTATCATATACCAAAGGTATTCAGTTTTCTTGCACTGTGACTTCTTTATACAGAGCTTTACAAAACATGTCTACCTTGAGCTTATGAATTCTCAAACTGCAACTACTGCAGGATAATTCCTCTATGCTCTGCTGAAAGCTACAGGTATCTCCCTGCAGACAGGCTGTTTACGGCTCTGGTTCTTATAATGTGACCGTATGTGCCAGTGGAATTCTGGGCAGTCCTTAACTGTCACAAATTCATGTTGTTTTTTGCTTTTCTTTTTTTTTTTTTTTTTTTTTTTTTTTTTTTTAATAGAGCAAAATAATTTATTTTAAAAATAAAGGAATACAAACTATTATTAAGATAGGCTTCCATTTTTATTAATTAAATATAATAGTGTAACAATTCTGTTTCTCAGTAAGGAAATATTCTTTTAAGAGCACTTGTCTAATAAGCGAGGAAAAAATGCAGCCATGGACTAGACTTCTGAAGCAGGTGCCTTTGGTATTTCTTTATATTCAGTAAACAGATTTGATGCCATCTTGTAAAAATAATCTTGCATGAATGTAATGATCTATATGATTTGCCTCACCAAATTTAAACTTGGTGGTTTTCTGAGGAGAGTTTTGAGGAAGAGGCATTTGCGAGTTTTTACATCTTTGCTGTAGCAAGATAATATGTGCATTGCTATGTGTGCATGTTTTAGTGTCTTGTAGTTTTACTGGAGTTCTTTTTTCTGTGTGAAGTTCCATGCTGAGAATAGTGCTTTTTAGCCAAAAACTGTTGTGTTGACTGAATGTTTTCTTTCTATGGTTGATGATTATAAACGTGAGAAATCTGAATGTTTGTGCGCCATCTGAAGCAAGTATTTTTGCTGGCGTGTTGTGCCAGGAAGTTCATTAGAGTATAGTCCACTAATGCTGTGGAGTGAGGAAGGTCATTTACTGAATCAGTATTTTTCTGTGACAGTTTTTTTAGATAGATCCAACAGAAGATGACTCAACTCTTCTCATTCTTTGAGATTCACATCAATATTAAATGGTTTTTTGCATGTGTGGATGGGCCTCTGAGCAACCTGGTCTAGTGGAAGGTGCCCATGGCAGGGAGGTTGGAACTAGATGATCTTTAAGGCTTCTTCCAACCCAAACCCGTGTGTGATTGTGTTTATGGAATTGGATCATCTAATGAAATTAGGTAAAGAAAACCCCTCTGAGCACTGAGGCATTGACAGAAGTAGAGATAAAACTACTTCTGCCCCGAGTCTTGGTTTTTGAAGTGTAGTTTCACAGCATGAATGGCCTTTAGCAAATCTCATCCAACATCCCATGACTTGGTATAGGAGGAAAAAAAATGAATTTTGAAGTAGCCAATATTGTTAATAAATAGAATAAAATAATAGAACTGAAAATTTCAAGCTAGGAGAAGGCTGCTTAGCATGTAGATTGCTACAATGCATACAACTTCTATGTGACAAGTGCTTCCTGAGGAGGCTAGGCAGGAAATCTTGCACCCACTGCTTTTCTGACTGGTAAAAATACTTAATTATTAGAGAGTTGTAGCAGTGGTAAATAGTGAGTAATTTGTAAACCCCAAACTGTTGCTGTGCAAATGAGCCAGTCCTGCTTTGAGGGAAAAATGCATAGCAGTAAAAGTTGCCCAGTACTTCTGTGAAATAAATAGAGCATATCAGTGTTGCTTTTGTTGTGCAGCGGAGACACCTGAGGTATGAAGGCATGAGGAAAAAACCATGCTGATTTTCTGACTTTGGTGGCTCCTGAATTAGAACTTACTCTTGGTCTGTGCTGCGCCACAGAAGGTGATCTGTGAAGTAACACTGCATTAGTAATTCAGACTGCAAGTAAATATTCATTAGGCAGTTTTAGGGTGGTATGTGCTTTATATTTGAAAAGTGATTATGAGCAGATGTGAATGTAACTTTACTCTGCTGAATTCCTTGTGCAGGTCCTTTGCCATCTGCTGAGGAACCTGTCTAAAACTCTTTGTTAAGTTATGCATCTTCTATAGTAACAGATTCAAACCAGGTATATTTTAAAAATAGTAGAAGTTCCTAGATTACTTGAGTTAGGCAGTTTTCATTCATGTAATTTAATCAGCTTCCTCAGGGGAATAGGAAAATATTACCTAGTCTTGCTACTTAGTCGGCATTTCTCTTCAAAAATACTCTGGTTTGCTTGGGCTGGGAGCAGTAGCTGTACAAACCTGTTAATAGAGAAAGGTGTAAAATGTAAAGCATGTGAACCAGTTTATTTCCTGAGGAAAGCTTTTCATTAGAGGCAGTAATGCTTGAAAAGTACTGGTTATACAGATTTTGATTTGTGACAACCTTTACTTTAAAATTACCCTTTTCTGTGGCTACTTTTTCTCTCATTTTAAAGTGTATACAATAACAGCATTCTGTAGTAATGTATGATAAGATCTGTTACCATCTCAGTAAGCATCTGTTGTTTATTGAGAGTAATCTTGGTAATCTTCAGTCAAATTGAAGCAAGTAATTGGTTTCTTTCCTCACCATGCAGAGGATGTCGTTTACTGTGGTCTTGTCAGTTCAGAAAGTTTAGTGGTTGATAGTTGCAAATGTTGTAGGGGAAGAGACTCCAGGAAACGCCCCTTTCAGAACTACTGCTTTTCATATCAGGCGTAAGCTTAGATGGTGTCATTTGCCATGAGATCTCAGGTCTGACATCCCAACCAACGGTCCTGGTCTTGAGTAAGTTTAAGTATTGCTGCTACTTTGGGGAGTTCCAAAGCCTAACTGTTTTTCACTTCAGGGCAAGTAAAGGTTTAGTATAGAGATGGATTTGAGTAACTACTACCCCTCAGGCTGGCTGACCAGTGTGTGCGTGTTGGTGGTGCTGGATTGGCTCTGTGACCTTTCAGAGAAACTGAAAGCGTCCTTGAAGGTGTAGCCGAACAGGAGTAACAACTTCTTCAGTCCCTTCCTAACTTCCTCCCTTTGACCTTGCTTATTAGATTGCATTCTGAGGAATGATCTCTGTCTGCTCTGCTGGATACAGTTGTTATCCAGTGAAAGATCAGCCTTTCAAACTCAGATCAGTTGCACTAACAAGTGGAACATCAAAACAGTTTTTCACTATCACTTATTTGAATGGTTTTCCCTGCAGATTAATTAAAAATTAGCATAGACGAAAGCAAATGTCAGTTCAGTTTTAGAACTGCGATATTATGAGCTACCCTTTCAAAATGGGACTTGGCGTATCTGTGCTCTTCAGACTAATCAAACATTCCTTTTTTTTATTTTTAATTTTTAAATTTAATTTTTAATTGACTAATGTATTGGGGTTTGTCTTTTTTAAATTACTGATTTTTGCACCATATGTTATGTATGATTTTCAGATCTAGACTCAGGAAGTCTGAAAAAATAAGGAGTAAAATATTTCAGAGTTTTAAGATTTTGTTTTTCTTTCATATACCTAGTTGAATTGCTGTAAAGGGGCCATGGAAACAGTAGTAAATGCAGTTAATCAGTAACACTTTATGGTATTTTTGATACTTTCAAATCAAATGGATAGATGAATGTTGTGATACAATTATGCTCTGAAGACTAGGGGGCAAAAAAAAATCATCTGGGTTTTTTGGTTGGAATCAGTAAACATGTAAAAGCAACTTTTGATTAAAGACTGTAATTTGACTTGGAGCCATAAAACTTTAGGTTTTTTTGGGGATTGTTTTTGATGTTTTTGCACAAATTTCAAATTTGTTGTTTTGCTTTTTATGCTTTTTATTTCTATCTTGTAGAATCTTGAGAGGTCTGATACACTATTTCAGTTTGATTATAGCTTATGCCAGGTTAAACTAGAAAGTGTTGAGGAAAACCTTGACCCATGAAAACTCTCTTCTCTGTTTTTTCTGTTGGCTGTTTGTGGTGTTGTTTTTGTTGGTCGGGGTTTTTTTTGGTGGTGATTTTGTGTGTGTGTTACACACAACTGAGCATAAAGTGACTGTTAGTGAGTTGTGACTGTGGAGATGAAGGATAAAGCATTTCTTGAGTTTAGTGTTTTAACAGATGAAGCAATTTCTTCAGATATTGTTACTGCAAAATATTGATGAAAATCTTTCAAGTGTGTACACTTGTGAAGCATCCATTCCACCTAAAAATCATCCAAAGAAGACATCGCTGCTGTTGTGCATTAACTGAGAGGTGCATTAACTGAGAGGTATACTTGGCTTTTTTCTTCCAAAAGGTCTTGTCTATCAAAGCTTTGTGTGGTGACCTTGAATCAACACAGCTTAAAGTATTCCAGAGCTAAAGGGACTTACTTTATTTTTCTCTTCAACTTCTGAACCTGCTAGCTACATCCAGCTAAATTTAACAGGAAAATGGTGACTTCAAGCATAAAAGATTTCTGCCAGTAGTGAGATATGGTGGCCAAACTTGAGCCTGCGAGGGGCGTGGCTCCTGATTTGTGCTGAAAAGCAGGAGTGTGTGGCTGTGTGGGTGTCGCGCACTTCCCAGCCGGTCAGTGTGGGTAGCTCTGAGCCGGTCCAAGTGTGTTTTTGCCACTTGCCTGGCCAGCAGTGGTGAACCAGTGCTCAGATGAGGGGAGGAGGGACCCTGGGACTTATGCAGGGTGTAAGGGGGAACATGAGAACTTTAAAAGGATAAGTAGGGAAGCATATGAGACTTCGGTTGACAGGAAATAAAGTTTCATTAGTTATGTCTTTTTTTTGGAGTTGTTTTCAGTTACTGAAAAGGTTTCCATGATTTTCAGGTAAAATGCTACACAGCTCATGTGTCACTTTATTTTTAAAAGTCACTTCAAATTTCCATATGATTTGAATAACAGATTCAGTGTAAAGCACAAGATTCTATTTTGATTCCAAAGTAAATTTTCATTCCTTACTGTGGATATTATTTTTAAGTCTACTAGTACATAGCAAAGTGTAGGGTTTTTCGGGTTTGTTGGTTTTTTTCTTACCCACCCTCTTGGGCTTAGAGTACAATGTAGTGGATGGAGAGTCTTCAAAGGTATTATGGTAATTTCAGTTATAACTGATAACTTAGAAGCATTTCAGAATAAATTTACGTCTTTTATAGGTGAATTAAGGGTAAAGTGGTGTTTGTTTTTGTAAATTATTTTTCATGAAGTGTTGATGGCCTAAAGTATAGAGTTGAAATTTATTGGATATGTAGAATGTTTATGGTACAGTATTACAGTGGTTTTGAATCTATTAATAGGCAGAAAAAATAAATTAATAATTTAGATGTTTGCTTAGATCTCAGCTGTACATATAAATATATGGCTTTTTCCCTGTTTGCTTATATAGGGATTTTGGTAAAAAGTTAGTAAATTCTTTAGCGCTTTCACAAAGCAAGCGAATCATACATGGCTTGGATGGAGAGAGGGATAAGATATCTATCCTTAATTCAAAGGAAAGTGGTTTCATCTCTTATGTGTCAAGGAAGGTTGGTGGGTGGCTTGCTATGCCTTGGACTCAGAGAGGACCATCCCGTTCTTTGATTTTGCTGCTGCTTGTAACTGAATGTCTGTCTGCCTGTGTGGTTTTCCACTTGGCTTTCAATCTGCTTTAGAACTTGCATTGATCTTGACACTGCTGAGTTGTGTGGACCATCTTATACTGCGTTTCTTGCCTCTCTCCTGGAAGGACTGTTTGTGATTGCAGCATAGGGTAACAGTTTTGACAGGTGGGATGTCCACGTCCAGATCTGCCATAGTCTTTATTGTTGACCTGGGACACTTTATTTGTCTCAGTTCCAGTCTGTTAATGGAGATGTTGGTTTAAGGACAAGGAAAACCCAGTGAAGATGCCTATGCCCTTCCTTCACACCAGTGGAATCATAGTCCTTCCTGTATCCTCCTATTTTCCCTCACTGCAGAATCTTGGGGAGGAGCCAAGAGCAGGGAACACAGTGAACAGTTTGCTGCGCAACTTGGAAGAAGGTAGTCTCTCAAACTGTCCTCTGGCCTGCCCAGCCACCAGAAAATAAAGAGCATTTTGGCAGCTGGTCAACGAAAGCCAGAAGTGGTGAACAGAAGGCTGGGAAACATGCTTAAAATCTGAATGTCAGCCAGGAAAGCTGGACTTAGGCAGTCTTGCAAATTATGAGGGCAGCCTTATTAATTGAACATTCTGGCTGGTGGAAAAGTTGCCCAAGGCTTAGAGTCTTTACGGGTCAGTATTTGCCACTAAAGTGGGGAGACAACTCTCTGCACCTCAAGCAAAGTTCACAGTGTCAAAAAGAAACCTTTTTAGCTGTATTTGCCATTTCAACTGCGGGTTCAGTGAGTTTGGGATCCTATCTAATGTGAGTGGGTTAAAGCATTGTGGTAGCTGCTCTCCCAAAAAGACAGAGACTTCTATCTTGCTTTTTTTCATCAGTCATTAGCATAAGTGTATGTGTGTGTCCATTTTGTATTTAAGCATTTATTAAAACAACTCCGAAATACGAAGAATGTTAAAGATTACACAATTTAAAAATGTGTCAGTAATTAGTTACTTAGGTTATCCTGGATTCGTTTTTCAGAGTATCACCTTTTTAAAGAGCTTAAGCTTATTTCTGTCTTCCCTGATTTTTGGGGTATTAAGTCATTACTGTGCTCACATATGTTGTTGAAATATGCTGGTTCTGTACCAACTATATTTTCAGAAATTCATTACACCTCCAAGTCACATGGAGGCATATTATTGCCCACTTCCAGTAGTGTAGCTACTTGGGTCACTTAAGAATGAGGCAGATTTCAAATGGCTCTTTTTCTTTGCAGACCTTAAATCAGAGCTAGACACCTTCCTAAATAATTCTGTTACTAGTTACTGGTATGAAGACCTGTTGTGATACCAAATATGTATTTTATGGTAGAAGAAAGAGGTGAGGTAATTCAGCCTGAAATGTTGTAATTTCTGCTTTGTTTCTTGTACTACAGTTTTTGCTTGTTTAATTTAGTCCTTCTTTAGATGTGTTTATCATTAATGAATATGTTGAATTCAGTTAATTTGATTGAAGCTCAAATCTAAATTTATTCTTTCAAGGATTTGATGATCTGAGAGAGTAATCTGGTAATTTTCCCCTCCCTCCTCTCTGTTGCTATAGTAATCCTAAATTTGAGCCTTGTTTCTGCAGACCTTTTTTTTCCCCCCTTCAAGTAAGTTTTGTAAGAGATGTGTAGTCTGTTCTCAAGCCAAAATATCGATAATACAGGTTTTCATGTAGCTTTTTTTAAAATTTGGCTGTATCATTTGAGATGAAGTTGAAATTAAGCAGCTTTAACTTGCCTTTTTTTTTCTAGCTCTGGAGAGGCTTTGTGGCATTAATTTTTTTATTCATGTTTTAGGCAAACATTGTTTAGGGGAAAAACAAGAGAAAAGAGGCTCAATTAAAGCAAAAAAAAGATGCAAATGTGTCTGAGTGTCATGGAAAGCTGTTTATAATTGTAATTGCAGAAGTGAACATTCAAATTGCAAAGTCCATAAGCAATTTAGCATCCAAATGTTCTTGCAATTCCAGTTTTACTGCAGTGTTCAGGGCTTATTTGATGAGGTGCTTTCAGCTACTTCTGGCATGGCTGAACTTCAGATACAGCAATAAATGCAGGTAATTCTGGCAACTGTATAAAATATTTATGCTCTTACTAAACTTTGATTTTTTTTTTTCCATACAGAAAAATGTGATGATACAAGATCTGACAGGGTTGATAGCAAATTGAAAAGAAGCATCAGGAGTAAGCAGAAAACCTGAGTAAGACTCTGCACATGTCTTGCCAGGAAGCACGGGGATAATGAAATAAGACTAAAAATAATTCCAATACTTGTGAAAGACTACATGAAAAGTTTGCCTTAATTTTTGGTAAAGACATTTTGAACACATGCACGTAGGTTGTACTGAAGTGAGGTTATAAAAGCTATTTCCATAAAGACAAAGTCCAGCTTGCATGGTGCAGGTTAGCGGAGCTATGTGACATTTACTCTGCAATTTTGAAGTAGATGACATGTGTAATTAGAGGCTCAGTTGTAAGAATGGTTATTAAATGGCAAGGCACAAGGGTACTGGATGGCTGGAGAACAGTGAAAGTTCTCACAATGTTAAGAGGAAAAGGTGATTTGGGATAGTAATTGCATCATTAGTGTGACCTTAATATACAGGGATTTGTTTAAATTTAGAAAGAAAAGCTGTTTTGTGTGGAGGTAAGATGAAAAGGGTATGAAGTGATACAGCTCTTAACAGAGGAAGATTTGTCAGAGAAATCTAACACCTCTTTTTTTGTAAGACTTCTTGGAAAGTTTACATGGTTAGAGCTGACCTCTTTAAACTTAGAAGTCATATAATGTGCAATATGATTCCATGTAAAAGCTAGAGGGATGTTTTTGTGACAATTGATTTTAAATGGTGACAGGATGTGTCAAGTATGCATAGAACTTGATGACCAGAGATGATGTATTGGAACTATGTAAGTAGTGGAATTTGTCAAGGATCGGTTTTGAGATTTAGTATTTTTGTTAAAATCATTTATCCATTCCTTCTTCTCATGCCAATGTAATGATTTTCATCAGATGTCAGGCATTGTCAGTACAAAAGAAGGTGTGGCACAGAACAAAGTTGAGACCTTAAGACATGATCAGTAGGAAAAGGAGTCATATTAAATAGCATTAAAAGAATTGTAATACTTCAGGATGACAAGCGGATCTAAGTTAGCAATGGAGATCAGTATTAGGATAACAAGTACACTGTTGTTGCCCTGCTAGTATTTTCCTTTAAAGAAGTAAAGTGGTATTGACTCTGGTACTGGTGAAAGCTTATCTGAAATACTGCATATAATTCCTATCACCCACCATCAGTTAAAAAGGACATTTGGACTAAAAGAGGTCCAGGCAGGGACTGATTCCTGGAACTCAAAAGAGTGTCTTGTTTGATCTGGGGAAACTAATTATGGAAGAGGTAGCTCTTCATAAAAACAAGTGAAACAACACATATGGGTTAAAAGAGCTTTTTATGCTTGAGGTATAAGAACAAATGGATATAAACCATCCAAGAATAAACCTAATCTGGAAATTAGAAAAGATGGTTCCTAAGCAACGGAGGCATAGGAGTCTGCAACAGCGTTCCCTTAAGAGTAGTGGAATAAGGCTGTCTTTAAATCGAGCTGGTTAGCTTATATAAGGGGGAGGGGGAAGGTATATAATGCAGTTTTCCACCCTGCCTTGGGATTTGAACTGCTTCACCCAGAATATCCGTTTGTTCCTGTGATTCCTATCTTTAGTTAAAGGTGGTGCAGTAACTTGACCAGATACTGCCCAGACACCAGTGGGTACCTGGGTGGTCTCTTTCATGGACAAGTGCACCAGTTGAATTCTGAGGTATAGAAATGCTTGTATCAGGAGATAGTAATTGTTAGACAAGTAGGATGTTTTAAATATTGTTTAATAGAATGTGCTACATTGTATTTTTTCTAGGGGCTATATATTGAGTTTTGTCTTAAGAAACCCCAAGTCAACGCAGCATAATTCAACAGATTTCGTAAAGAGTGCTGTATTGTTTTCTTCTTGTTTTGTCCTGTGTGACTGGAGGACGCTGCCCACAGCACGTGCACAGCTACGTCATTGTCCTCATATTTCTCTGAGAATTCTCCTTTGAGCTGCTTTAAAAAAACTCCTATTGGTGCAAGCTGAAGGCTTGATGTGGTGAAAACACTCTACACCATGTTGCTGTGTGTTGCCCTGTTGTTCCTGTGTATTGACCTAAGACACTGTCCATCTAAAAAACTTGGAATATTATTTTTTGAGGAAGCATTGTGCTTTTGATGGCACTAATAAGAGACAGTCCTGTATCTCTGCCTTTTAGAAATTGGTGGTTTTAAAGGAAACTTGACAAAGAAAAGGATTCTACTGTGTTCTCCCTGACAGAAGGATGCTAATTGGCAAATTGAGAAATGAATGTTGCCTGAGGTTGCAATATTTTTCTAATTTATTCAATTGTTAAGACATGTTAAATCATGATTTAATTCCTGCTGAGGTATTTCAGACCCGGGAGGGAACTTGTAAACACTCATTTGTGCAATTGTTTCATTTGTATCAGTAGCTCGTATTACTGGATGTGTTTTTTCTATGTGCAGAAATACAGTAACTACTTTATATTTTTCTCTTCTCCATCTCTGTTACTTATTTGTTCTAAATGTTCATCCAGAAAGCTTCATTTTAGGAAAGAAGTTTAAGCATGGAAAGTAGTTTGGTTAGGACAGGTTAGAAATTTAATGATGTTTGAAAGGTTCCTTCCTGACTGTGCTTAATGTGTTTTATTGACTTCCCTTCAGCTGTTAGTTGAATTTCCTGTTGACTTTTTGGTTTAAATAATTGCCGAAGCAGTGTCTAGCCCTCTCTGTGTGCTAAAATTATTTTTCTTTATTCACAAATTTAACAGTATTTTAATGTTTTCAAAACTAATGTAGAAGACTAAGAACTGGTTTTTATCCCTTTAAATTACTGTATTCACACATAATGATTAATATCAATGGTAAATAATTACATGGTATAACATCAAGACTTAAATGGCACTTCGCACATATTTAAGTGTTAGTGTTAGCTAAGTTACCTCCCAAATACAATTTTGGGAGAACAGTGATTGATAGTTAAATGATAGTTAAAACTTTAAAGCTTGAGTGAGTGTTCATTGTTATGCGAATATTGACTAAATAGCATTTAACTCGTTTTATTATTTAGACATTCTGTCTTGTCATTTATTGTGGAACAGGTGTGGACGAGAGACAGTCTCATGTATTAAAATAAAAAAATCCAAAGTCTGAAACTGTTAGTAGTCTCCAGAGCATGGATGACTTAGCAGATGTCATCTTAAAGCTCTTCTAATGAGGAAAATTGTTTATGAATACTGGCATTTTGAAAGAATGTATTAATGTGTGTGCAATAAGAAAACCGTACAATGTGATTATCTTGACTTTTTATTCTTAAAGTATGTTTTTCAATTACACTGTATAGGATTTGTCATGGTAACTGAAAAGGTGTTAGATTAAAATAAATAATGTTATTGCCTTGGAGTAATAGAAATAATTACTGAGAAGTCAAACAATTTTTTTTTCTAATTCATTTAGTGCCCATGACATTGGAAACGTAGCACTTTCCTGCTTCTGGTGAGCCAGGTAATATGTTTGCTAACTGATAATATATTATTAAACACCACAGGGTAGAAAAAGCTTTCTGGCTGTATATTCATTTTTAGATTTTTTCTCTTTTTAATTCTTTTGTCAAAATTGAAGTGGAGTATTGCTCAGTTATCTTAAATTGAAATAATCTTTTATTTATTGTGTGGTCTAGAATAGCATTCCCTTCAGATGTGGCCTATCCTATGGCCTGTTCTGATAGGGATGCAGTTGATATTGGAATAATCTGTATTTTCAGCAGCATGGTCAGATCTGGCATTTTGGTCTCTTATTTCATGAGGGTCGTGGCAATTTTTTTTTAGTAATTGTATCTTGTTAGTTGGTGCCGCTTTTTTTTTAAGTAACTGTTCTTAGGGGTAATTTTTCATGTTGACAGTGTGCCTCACAAACACATAAAATCTTAACCGTTTTATAAAGTGAAGATGCATGTTGATATGCAGTTTGATCTTTGAGGATAAATCAGACAAATCTTATTTCCCTCTCTTGCCCAAAGAACAGTGTGCATGTATCCTTTCAAAGACTTGTTGGGTTACATCAGTTTCCCTGGGAAAAAAACCGTGAAGGTGTGGCTGGGGGGGGCGGTAGGGTCTGCAGCGCCTGCGCGGAGCCGATCTGCAACAAGGAAACACAAGGCACTGACAGCACAGGACAGCCCACAGGACCCTGCGCTGCTTGGCTTTTGTTACTAGGAGTTTCTTCCTAGGTTATGAAAGTCTTAGAAAATGGAAACAAGTTATATTTGAGGTAACAGCCTTGTATAGCTTGCTTGAGACTTGGAGGAGAGCAGGGAACTTGAGGATGACACAGAAGATTCACGGGTAAGGTTGGTACGAGACTCACGAGTAAGAGTTATTTAAACTAGTGAGATACATTGCTATGTGTGTCATTGAATATCTTAATAAAACCATCTGAATTTTATCAATGTTGATAGAGGTTCAGGAGATTAAAAGGGGAAAAAATGAAGTATTATCTGTTTGTTATCCGATAGATGTATGAATTTCTGTAGTGTCTGATACTAATAGGAAATAAAATAGTGGGTAAGTATGACAAAGGAGAGAAAATGAAGGTCAGTTTCGTTTGGAGAAGACAGATGAGAAAAAACTGAAGTAAACAGAAAACTATGTTGATCTAGTAAGGTCAGAAACAGGTTTAAAAATCTGGATTGCATTATACAGGAGATTTCTCTAGAATTTTTTTACACATATTGTCTTTATACACTTAAAAAAAAGTCCCATTCTGCCTTAGCCTGTGGGGCTTTCTGCTATGAGGTGTTGTTACGGTCTGAAGAGTTTAGCTCAGTGCAAAATAAGATTATACATTTTATATCAGTTGTGCCTGGAGTGTTAGAACATATGTAACTTTTGTCACAGTGTAAAGCATAAATGGATACATTGCTGCAAGTCTGTCTGTGTGTTATTCTGTTCTTAAAATTGCACACTGCCCATAGTTAATCAGGGTATTTGGAGAGTTGAACCACTAGTATGAGTTTGACAGTTTTTGCCCCTTTAGACAAAGTTTCGACATTTGCTTATAAAAGCCTAAATGGTTTTGACTCTGACAGCTACAGAAAGTCTTTGTATACAAAAAAGAACACTACAGAATCTCTTCCTAATGAAATCAGGGCAGTTGACTAAATAAGTGTCAGGCTTAATATTTGAACATGAGACTTGCCAGACTTGTTTTGGTTTTTTAAAAAAAGATAAAAGCTTTAAGATCTGAATCTACTAATTTCTAGCTTCAAAGTGGCTGAATTTGAATGGCCAGTGTAAAGTACATGTATCTTGTGTGGAGACTTCTGGGACAGATTTCATAGAATGTACTGGGTTTTGGATATACATAGAGAGGTAACTGTTAAAAATGGGATAGTAAATGTCATTAACCATGGAGTCCTGTAGAATACATTTTTGTAAGATTTCTGTTGGATTTCATGAGCTTCGTTAGATGTTTTGTTACTAAACAACTCTGTCAAAGTGGGATTGCTTGGGGCCTAACAGGCATTGAAGTATGTGGACATGTTAGATCCTACTGAAGCCCCTTCAGGGCACGAGCTTGTGTTTAGCAGGTGCAGCGCAGGTTTGGATTGGTGGGGCTTGTGTACGAGCTCCCTCCCCTGCTCTGCCCGCCAGCTCCAGCGTGGCCACTCAGGCACAGAAGTACACTCAGCCTTGTGGCCGGCCAGCACGGGGTGGAGATGGCTTCCCACAAGGAAGAGAGAAAATAATACTGTGCTCTGGAGAAAGCATGATATACTTTGACAATATGGAGAGAAAGACTTAAAGAGTAGATTTTTCTGCATATAAAATACTACCGTGTGAAAACAAATACCGCATTTCAGCTTTAATGCAAGTGATTATTGTTTTCATTTGACACAGTCGTTTGGTTCATCTCCTTGGAGAGCTGCTTACCAATTTCTGAGGTTTTGTTGAGATCAGTTGGACTTCACATGGGCAGAAACTGCTGGCCTGTATCCAGCTGCGTGCTGTTTGGGAAATAGCTTTAAAAGCTGGGTTTAGAATTCTGGCTTTGAATACTGCATACATGTCATGGTGCTTTGCAATTTTTGATGCTGGTAGCCTCTCAATGAACTGAAAGAACTGCACATACGTATTTTGGCAATAAAACAGTGGCAGTTGGGTTTCTAGAAAGAGTTCATTTTACAGCTTGAGTCAGGAATGAAAGTACTTAGTGCTGTGTGAATTATTCAGGATCATTGTCTGACTCCCAACTGACTTGACACATCTGTGTATCCTTTATGTTCATTATTTTAACTTAAATTTCTGTTTCTGGAATTAAAAGCCCCATGCTGGCTGGGTGTGATTTTTTAGAACACAGTGGGGAAAAGTCTCTGGTCACTACTAGTCAAACATAAACAGGAGTACTGGTACTGTATTTTGAGAAGTTGTCTTGGTATTGGTGGTGGTGAGGTTGAAGGATGGGAGTACATCTTGTCTATGTATAGAAGAATTGTTGCTTGAATAGGGATCAGAATAAAAAACAATAATAAAGTGATATTATAGCTAGTGGAGTTGAGTTGTTTTTAGACAACCAATAACTAGACATATGTAGAAACACTGGGTTTTTTCCTATTAATCTTCAAATGTTTGTCAACTAAAATAATCCCTGCCTAAAGATAGTCTTTAAAATGAACATTATCCATCCATTATCTGGAAGCAGGGTTCTGTGTAGAACAGGGGCCTTTCGTGTTTTACACTGGGACTTGAATTCAGTAAGTGCACGTTGCCCAGAAGCACAATTTCAGTTTTGTTCTTTTGGGTTTAGTAGTAGTTTAAAATTAGTTTTGTAGAACATTAAAGCCATGCAAAACTGTTGTGACCTTTGGATACTTTGGTGTGCATGTCTGTCTTTAGGTAATGTTTGGGTACTGGTTAAAAAATAAAGAAATAGGTCTAGTAGGAAGTGTGAGAAGGACTGAGATTCCTGAAATGTTGAAGTCTGGACTGATTGTGATTCTGAAAGTGACTGCACTAAAATGGCCATTAAGCACTGTGTTTGCATGGTTTGCAGTGACTGGAGAAACTGGACTGCTGCTTTTCCCCCCAGATACAATTCTGAAACGCTGCAGAGCAGAGTAAATAACATCTTCTTGCCACTGTCAGGTGGAAACAATGAGAATCTGAGCTGGAAGAGAAAATCTGGGTTTGCATGATGTTAATTTATGCAGCCATACTCAGTTGGGTAATACTTGCCTGACAAGGGAGATGGCACAGTCAGGAAGATGGTTTTCTCGTGGTGTTTCATCTGTTACCATGTGGGTGTGCGTGACCCTTGAGGCTTACCCAGAAGTAGGAAACTGCATAATTTTGGGGTGGGGAGCACATTCACACTTGCTTGTGAAAAAGAAAAACATAGATAAGCTGCTCCTAAAATAGAGTTCGTAGGGGTTTCTTACATACTATTTCCTAATACGGAAAGAAGAACAATCTAATGCAGGAAAATGAGTTCCAGTAACACTTCAATTCATAGTTGAGATATTTTAATCTGTAGATTAAAGTCATCAGGAACATTCTGAGAGATGGAAAAGACAATGCTCTTGGCTTCAGGAGCTGTGCAATGATAGGAACTTTGTCTTACTGTGACTCCTGAGAGTTCTATGAAGGTAGTGTTAATATCTTTTGTATAGGGCATGTATTTTAAACACTCTCCAGAAATTTTTAGTGTAAGGTGGATAAAAGGTGGTGTAAACCACGGTCTTCCTAAAATTTTTCAGCTACCCGAAGGATTTACAAATACCCAATTAAGCACTATGTAAAGTAATTTATTTGAATTTGGATATGCCTGGCTGTTAGCTGTCTATTTGGAAATAGAAGGTCAATGCATATGTGAGGTTCACATTTCAAAGCTGTTTTTATGTGCAAGTGCAGTATAAAATTTCACATGGAAGGTTTATGTCAAGATTAATACTTAGATTTGCATTCTCCAGAGATTTGTTTCCTCCTGCGTACAGGCTTTTTAAACTCTCTCCAGTTCTACTGTGTTAAGAGAATAAATTGTATCATAATTTGTGTTGTTTTCTGTCTTTCTCTCCCTCCCCCATCAAAACTGGGAAATGCTATAAAAGAACTGGGGGGTGCCACTTAGAAAAGCCCAAGGTGAATGTGAAGGAGAAAGTAATGAAAAATTCAACATCTCTGCTGCCTTCATCTGCCTGATTCAGGCCTGCTTGAAATCTCTAGTCTTCGTATTAAACTTCTACCTTATTTATGTACTTTGATTCACTGTCTTCTTGCTTGAACTGGTAACTCACCCATCCACAACATTTGTGCTGCATATATATATATCAAAGTCACTGGTTCCAGCATAATGCCTGCATACTCTCTAATCATGTAGCAATTTCTGAGTTACTTGGATATTCTGCCAGAAAAAAATGACAGAATTCATGCATCTAGTAATGAATATTCAGGTTAGTTCCACCTCAAAAATCTCAACTAACCGGTCTCATAATGATGAAAGGTTTTTACTTGGGAGTGCTGTAGGTTCTCCAGAGTTACAGGTATATCAGTCATGAATTCGTCAAGAAACTTGAATCTCTCCTGGCAGTTGCCAAATGGTGGCACATTCTGCTACTTAGCCTCTTCATCCTCCTTTGTGTGCTCTCCTAGTCTTTTGGAGCAGCTACACTAATTCTTTGTAACTTTATTAACATTTCCTGAGAAACATAAGGAAATTAATGTAATTCTTAAATTTGATGATGAGGGATTATTACAGAATTTTGAGTAGCAAAAGATGCTGCCAGAGTGTACTTAAAATCTGTGATGTCTTTGCCGAACAAATCTATCAATGGAGTGGGATATTGTATAAAAAAGGACAGGTTTAGTCTACCTCTGATTCAAGTAAAAATTGCATCATGAAGTATAAGATCTTAAAAAAAAAAACAACCGGAGTCAAATTCTCTGAAAATTAATTATCACTGTTGATGAATAAGCAAGTTACTTTTAATTTTTCTAAGACTGTGTCTCTCAGAGCAGGACCAGAGAATAATACAAACAGAGTTAATGATTGTGATGCCTTACCATTACAAAATTAGCTATCATTTAGTACAATCTAGCTTTAGTGACACTGTTCCTCATTGTCATATGTAGGAAACATACCAGTATTTTTCAGCCTGGAAAGCAAAACTGATTTACTTATGTGCTTTTTGTTTGCCCTTGCTTGAATAAGAGTGTCTTGTCTCGAAATCAGGATGTGTAACAGCTTAAGTAAGAGCTGTTATTAAGGTTTAATAATTTCTGGTGAATGAAGAAATTGAACTAGAATATTTTAAGTTTTGCAGTCCTTTTTTGAGAACTCTTCCATAAAACCCACAATCAGAATAAACTGAAAAGCAGAACCTGGCAATTCATGTGCTTGAATTTTAGAATTTCAATTTATTAGTAGACTACCGATTTAAAAAACACCCAAAACTTCACTCTTTATTTATTGAACTCCAGTAAGTCTAGACTCACATTTAGATGTCTTGTGGATAAAACCCCCATAGAGAATCTTTTACTACTCACCTTTTTAAAATATTCCAGCTTCAGCTTCCTAACAGTATTAATAAATGGGAAATTTTTCATTTGGGTGTGTTCTTTTCCATATTAGAGGTGAGATAAACAAGCTGGGTCTTGGTGCCTTTGTTCCCATGTGTCCATGGGCAGTTTGGAGGGATTCTGGGCAAGCCACCTTCACTGCTACTGCTCTGTGGGGTTTGTATACTCAGACTGTCATGTGTGAGGTTGCCCTCTACAGTCTGTCATAAATTCTATGGCTGACTTGAACCCTTGGAATACAGTACTTTTAAATTTGCTCTAATGTTGTCAATGCAATTTTACTTAAAACTGAAATGACCTGGTTTGAGGCTTTTGTATCTGATCAGTTTAAGAGTTTATCCCAGGACATCATCTGTTCCAGAGGGTAGTACCCAAATGAGTAAGTAAAAAAAACCCAACTAAACACATAAAATAGCTCTCATGCTTGCATAAAGTGAAATTGTAGCTTTAGCAAGTCTGAGACTGTATTTTTACTATTTATATATAACTGAGGGAAAAAGAGTCTAAATACTTTTCTCTCCCCTGTAAATAAATAAAGATACCAAATGTCATCCAGCTGTTCTGGAAGAAGTTATTGTTGCAGAATAGTTCAAAGGGTTAAATGACATTGTTCTGTTCACTGCCAACACGCTTCAGAAATCTCATCCCTTGCTATTCAGGCTCCATGAAAATAACTGGATCCTGGCCAAAATGGGGCCACTTCGTCTATGCACTGCAGCATTCAGTTGATCCTTTATACATCATGATACTAATATTTTAGATGTGAATACTTAAAAGTTTCTGAACTTTTTTGCATTTTTAAAGTATCAGGGAAGTATCTGTTCCTTTTGAAAAATGAGTTTTAAGTTTTTCTGACATTGGCAGGAGCTTTTTTTAGTCACAGTGCTTTTTGAAATATTTGACAGTTGTGAGCATTAAAGTTGTTTTACATTTTAAACATAAGTTTTTCAGTGTTTTTTATATCTGTGACAGCACTGGGTGTATGTGTGGGATCTGTTTTTTTCCCCAGACACTGATCTAATATGGTCAGTGTCTTTCTTCTTTTTAAAAACCCAATGAACATTTAAATAAAATTAGATTTTCATGTCTTATTTTAGAATGTTCAGTCACTTTTATTTAACAGAAGGGGAGTGCTGGGTAATACTATCAGAAAAAATTACTTGTAAAACATTATGGATAAAGTGAAACAATGCTACTGTGGTCATATTGCACAGTGCAGGGGCCTTGTTCATTTTGGTTATTTTGCTGAGCTTTGAGGTCAAAAGAAAATCTTGAGGGGAGGAGAAAGCTTTTCTTTACCTCGTCACTGCACGTACAGCAGCATGTTTTAGACAACTTGAAACTGGTACTGCGTGCTGCGCTCAAAGGAGCTCTGGAGTCTTCTGCGTCCCGCTAACGCTGCTTGTGAACTCCACGGTTCTCATGCAGCGCTGCAGCCTCCCCACTGCTGTGGGCAAGAGCCTGTGCTGTGTCCTCTTGCTCTCAAACTGCTGTGTCAGAAGCACCCCCCAAGTTTACAGTGGACGAGGTAAAACCTTGCCCTCAGTCGCAGGTCCTGACCTAGTTCTCGTTTCTGCCTAAAGCCACCGGTGCAAGCCCTGCACATCTCTCTGAAGCGGCTGTTCTGTGGAGCAGCAGGAGACTGTTCTCTGGTAAGAGCAGATGGCTTTCCTTCGGGGGGCTGTGTGGAGTACTCTTGGGGAATTTGGGGACTTTCGTGGCTTTAAGTGTGTTGTTTCCTAGGAAAACCTGATTTCAAATGCATGTATATGGAAATTATGGACATTTTCTTATCTGATTAATTACATTGGCAAATCAAACATTTAATTGTGCTTCAGTACATTGGTGACTCTTTCTTTAGGAAACTTAGGTGTACATTTGTGGTTTTCTACAAATCCAGTCTTGGAATTAGAAGTCTAGCAGCTTTTATAACTTCAGTTTAAGGCCAATGTTCCTTTTTGGGTCAGACATGCTGATCAGTTTGTCTCAAGCTTTACTTCTTGGGTAAGGCTGGGGCCCTGCCCTTGGAAAGCTGGTGATCTGATTTGACCTGTGTTCAAAAATCTCAGGGCAGTGGCTTATTGGTGTGTGTGATGTGAGGCTTGGGAAGTGCATGTGGGTTCACAGAAACCTAAAAATAAGCAGTATTTGGGTTAAACCTCTTTATTTGTATGGACTCGTGATCCTGATGGCAGAAATAAATATCCATTTGTTTTCTGGTACTGCTGCCACCACCTATGAATTTTAATAGTGTGAAAATATTTTAATTTTACATTGTCTTGGTCTCAGATACTTTCTGCACAAGCACAGGATGAAAGTGTAAATTAGTGACTTGACTCACTCTGGTGCTGTACTGTTCAGCATGTCTAGCTGAGTCTCTCTGACATCAATGGTGAATTTTATTGTCCCAGTAAAGCAGGCTGGAAAAATACCTGGCACCGATGTTTTCTGTTCAATAAATTGTCAATAAGGCATAGAGTGACAGCATCTCCAGTGCATCCCTTTTTATTCTACAGGCTGTTAAACTTATATTTAAAAAGCATTAACCTGAGCCGGTCAGTTTTCGTGGAGTAAACTGCTGAATGCATCAAAGAAGCCAGTTAGACCTGCTAAGGTGCTTTGGAACTTTGTAGGTTTTGTAGCTGCAATTTTTCAGATAAGGTATGCCTGAATGATTGAGGAGTTTGCATTTTGTGCTACTGAAGATCATTAAAAAATAGTAAGAGATGTTCTACCTGTTCTGACAGAAAATTTGTCCTGATAGCAACTCTGATCAGTTTGACTTGAGCGTGGGAGAAGGATTAAAAAGGATTTTTGGTTCTGACATTCAGTCTCCAGCTGTTACCAACCTACCAGCAGAGGAAGGTGCTATAAAAAAAAAGGTGTTGGAAAACTGGAAATGCATTGGAAGCTGCAAGTGACACGAACATACTGTGCTTGTGGAACTTATTTTTTCCCAAAGTCTGAAAAGGAAGGGCAGGTTCATAGATTTCAGAGCAGACTCTGATCCCAGTGCAGATAGGTAGTAGAAGGTATTCTGGGAATTGTATTAAAAGGTGTTTTACAAACGTTTTTAAACCAAAGTTATTGACTCAGTATTGTATATGCGTGGTTGGGAAATTTCCATCTCTGTTCAATGGCAAATGTGTCTGTTATTTGTGCCCAAGTGTTAAATGTCTCCATACTTTTGTTAGCAGGACTGAAGGGCCCTGTCACCTCTGTGACCAGTTAATCTTTCTGGTTCACCGAATATGTCAAGCTACTGATCCTATAAGTTACACTTCTACTCTCCAGATCATTTCTGTAGCCCTTCCGTGACCTCTGGTATTTCATGTCTATTATTGAAGCAGGTGAAATAATCTGATAGTGGGCTTTTTTAAAAGTTAGGTAAGGTTATTTTTCTACTTGTGTTTTTACTTTTGTTTTACTATTACAGTAGAACCACTGGCCACAGCATAATCTTTGAGATTTCTCTGTAGTGATCTATGACATCTCCTAAATTTGCTTGTAATTTTGCCTTTTCAACATTGAGTAATTCTGGCATAGTTTTTGTCTCCATTTGCACTACTTTGCATTAGCTGTGTTAAACTGAGTTTTGTGATATTACACTATCACTAAGTAGAAACCACAGAATCAAGATACTTACTTGAATTGGGAATCAGATTTCTGAAATAAACCTGCAGTCAAATCAGCTTCAGTGGTATTTGGCAGTGAAATTATGAGGACTCATTTGGGCGCTCTTTAAGTTGAGGCTCAGTCTGCAGGTTTTAATCTCAGTTTTGGAGCAACTGTAAAGAATTATTTTTGGGGCTAATAGACACCGAAGCAGTGGAAAGGAGAAGTGTCTCCACTGCCACAACCACCATTGGTGCTCCTCTGATAAGAATCAATGGAAAAATATATGACGAGTTTGCAGAATTCATGCTTGCACACTGGTCCTGGAGAAATGCAAAAGACACTGGTGAAATTCCTGTTTTGTCATTTGCATGCAAATTTTGTGATACATTTGTGAAGCTCTTAGAATTTCAGCATAGAAGCTTAAGATGTCTGTGGTTTAAGATACTTATGTAGAGAGTTCCTTTGTGTTTTATGAACAGTGTGACATTTTGTTATGATTTTTGTTATCACTTTCCCTAATCTTTCCTGAGTTTAGGTACTGAACACTACCAGAAATGCTGTATGAGAAGTGTATGGAACTAGTAGATTACGTCACTGAGTCAAAGAAGTGAAAGCAAGGTAATTTTGATGTTGAGGTACTAAGTAGGTTTGAAACTGTTAGTTTTTTGCACAATCTTTTGAGGCTAGAAATGGCACTTCTGTTGTTTCTTGTTTAAACTACTTAGCAGGAGAACTGGAGAAGGAAAGGATTGGAAGAGGGGAAGGGAAGTTAAAAGGCTGTCTCCTACTGGGACAAGGGACCTTGTCAATAGGAGATACAAGTTAACTATTTGAAGAGGTTTTTTTAAAAAAAAAATCTTTATTTTTTAAAATCTTAATTTTAATTTTTAGATTTGGAATCCTTACCATTTTTAATTAGCTTGGAACAAGCTGTTAGTTGGAAATCTGATCTTTCTATCATAAATTAATAAATCATGTTAGGGTTTAACATGAAAATTGTATCAATGGTGAGCAGAGGCTGCAACTGTACCTTCCAGGGGTATTCCACGGGAGGAATAGCAGAGTGTGCTGCCCTGTTCCTCCTCGTGCGTCATTCTCGGCTTCCTGCAGTGTCCAATCTCAGGGATACAATGCTTTTCCAGGTCAGGGAGGAGACTTAAATGATTACTGTTTCTAAAAGTTTGATACTTTTGGCCTTTTAAATTCTATATTAAAAGAAGGGAAATAACCTCTCTGTATTTTAGCTTTTTTATTGGTTTTAATGGTGACTTTTCTCCTCTTTCGTTTGCAAGGACTGAATTTTGAATTCTGACCCAAATATACTGAAACATCTGCAGAATTTAGACAGCTATCTTTAACAAATATCCCAGCTGAATCTGCCCACCTAAAATCTGGCTTAAATCTTAGGTGGGCTTATGCTAAATACAATCACAGAACATAGAACAGCCCAGGTTAAAAGGGATATCAAAAGATCATCTGAGCCAAAATGTTTTGAAAAAGGGAGCCTAGATGGGGTTATCCAACACCCTGCCCACTTGTGTCTTGAATAGTTCCAGTGGATGGAGATTCCACCATCTTCCTGGGGAGATCATTCTAGTGATTGTTCTCAGTGTAAAAAATGTCTTTCCTATATCAAGATGAAACCTTTTCTGGTACAAATTGCACCTGTTGCCCTGTGTCCTCTCCATGTGGCTACTTATGAAGAGAGAGCCTCCATCCATTTTGTAGCCAGCCTTTAAATACTGGAAAAGTGTGACAAAGTCCCCCCAGGCATTCTCTTCTCTAGGGAGAAAGGACCTAACTCCTTTAAGCTTTCCTCATGGAGTAGGTTCTACAGTCTTTGATCATCTTCATGGCTTTCATTTTGACCCTCACCAGTCTGTCTGTTCCTTTTCTTGAACTGTGGAGACCACAACTGGGCACAGGAGTACTCCAGGTGTGGCCTGACAAGCTCTTGGTAGTTTGGGATGGTCACATCTCACATCCCTGCAAGTGGTGCCCCTGTGGGTGCATCCCAGCCTCTGATTTGCCTTCATTGCTGCAGCAGCTTCACTGCTGACTCCTGTTCAGCTTGTTGGGCACCAGGGGCCCCAGGTCCCCCTCAGCAAAGGAGCCCAGTCTGTGCCAGGCTCTTTGGTGCCATCACTGCTGCAGGCAGGACCTTGCACTTGCCTGTGCCAGGCTCTTCTTGCCAGCTCTCTCTTCCAGCCTGTCCTGGTCTGTGAGATTGCTCTCCCTCCTGACACTTCCCCCTCACCACCCAGTGTGGTGTCGTCAGCAAACCTGGTGATGGTGCTCACAGTCGTGTCATCCAGATTATTTGTGGTGATGTTGAAAAGTGTGGGCCCCACCATCATTTTCTGGGGATCCCCCACTTCTGACAGGCTGCCAGCCTGAGTTAAAACCATTGGCCAGCACCTTCTGAGTGCGTCCTGTGGGCCAGTTTCCTGCCCATTTTGCAGGCCGTCATCCGATATCTTGCTGGTTTGTCCAGAGGAAGGCTGTGGGAAACAATGTCAAATGCTTTGCTGAAGTTATTTACACGATATCTGCTGCTCTCCGTATAGTCACAGAAACTGTTATTTTGTTGCAGGTGATCAGACTGGTCTGGCACGATTTGTCTGCTGTGAAACTGCTCCGGCTTTTCCCAACCACCTGCTTCATTTGGCTTTGGGAAACCTAGACAGCAGTTCCGTTGTTTTACAACCTGATGCAGTTATCACAGGGGCTCCTTAAATGTTCTCTTAACACAGTAACTTAGCCTGGTGTTTTATGTAACCATGAGATCACTCACTTTCCAGTGTGTTAGGCCTCTGATTTCAGTGTTTTAGAGAAGTTAAAAATAGGAAATAATTGCTTAAACAATCTGTGGATTTCAAATAGAATTGGTCTATTTTGTTTCCTTGTTCTCTAACACAATTTGTTCTTGCACTATTGTTATAGGTACTAAAGCATGATATTACAAATATAAAATGCAATACTTTTGGCTATATAAACTTACTGTTGTACTTTTCTAAATTTTAGAGTCCCATATTTAACTTGCATTATCTCTGTTAAAAAGCAAAATGAGGGTGCCTGCATTCAATATAAGATAAATAACTGTTCTTGTTCGTGAAAGTCTCTTCCTGCTTGAAAACAAAGAGCAGAGGAAATTCTGAAGATGCATAAGCTTGGGAACATTTGCTAAAAAATAATATAATTGTTCATGATATTGAGTACATTGTCTAGTAAGTAGTACAGTCATGATTTACTTTCTTTGTTCTTTGACTTCCTAAGAGAATGCCAGCTTTTCCTTGTAAAAGTTCAGTCGGAAATATTTGAAATGGCAAGAACAAATCCAGTGTCATTGGTGCCAAAATGCTGTCACTGAAAATGTTGGATATTGTAGTGCGAATCATTAATAATTTCCCTATTATAGTTATATTAATTTTTTAAGGAGAAAGTTTGGCAGATGTTATTCTAAAGTAAGGGAAAATCAGAAAAATACAGAAGGTATCAGAATATTGAGTGAAGTGCTAGCAGTGCTATCTTTTAAATTTTTTTGCAGGCACCAAGTGATAATGAAACCTTTTTTTCTGTAGATAGATGTTCTGCTTCCTTGCATCCTTGGTCATCTTCCCACCAACTTAATTTTCACTCTAACTCTATTTGCAGTGGCTCACTTACCTCTTGGGTTTCTTCTGCCCCACCCCAGTTCTGCCTGACCTGTTCCCTTCCTCTTCCTCCCTCCTGTCACCTCCTGACTTCCCCATGAAGTAATTTCTGCTCTGCAGCTTTCTGCATCCCCCAACTCTTTCCTGGGCCATAAAATGACTCTTTTGCATTTTTCCCCCTGTCCTGTTGTGTTTGCATCCAAAACAGCTCGCTTCCGTCCCCCTACCCGCACACTGCCTGACCTGTCACTTACATGGGATTTTTAGGTAACTTTTACTCCTCAAAGACTGCTGATTGCAGAACATGAAAGAAAGCGAGTTATTTTATTTTGCTACCCCCTTGTTCCTTCCCCAGTAACTTCTTTTCAAATGTTTTCACCTCTGTTAGACGTAGTGGCATAGGTCTGGTGTGAATGAAGATAACTTGTTGAAAGAACTGTCAGGAAAAAAAATGGATACAAAACAAATTACTATATCATTGTCAGAATAAGTCTCAAAAGTGACATATTCTGTAACTGAGTGCCCGATCCTTGTTGGTGGTGACTGGGAATGTATCAGCAGCTGAGAAGTTTCCTGCTCATTTAATTTGCAGATTTGGCACAAGGTGTTCTGCTTACGTGTTATTTTGTACAAACTGTAGCCTACCAGAAAGCAAGCAAGCAGGTTTGGGGGGGTTGGGTTTGGTTCGGGTTTTTTTTCTCTCTGAAATAACTTGCTTTTTAAAGGTTTTTATCAGATAACTGTCCGAAACCTAAACCCCAAATTGTAGTAGTTTTTTTTGTGTGTCTTCACACTGTCACTGTCTTGTGAAGTGGTGCTGTATTTTGAATTTTTTAGTTTCCTTGTCACCTTGTCACAACCTTCTTCCTGCTTCTCAGAGTGTATTTTATTCTGACTTGGCCTCAGCACGCTTAAAGCTGTGTTGGTGTGGAGGACTGCGCTCAGCCTTTTGGTGGCAGGGAGCCTTTAGCTCAAATTCCATTGACTGCAGCCCTAGTAAAAAACAGTTTCCTCAGGGTGTGGAGCAGCAAAAAATAACTCATTACAACTTATTACAAAACAAATCCAAACTTTAAATGATTGCAAAACTTTTTCTTTTTTTTTTTTTCCAAGAAATGTAGTTAGCTGGTCCCTGCTAGTGTACAGGCATTATGAGGCGTTTAAAATACTCCCAATGTTCACATAATATTCATGATGGTGATTTGGTTAGAAACACTGAACCTATAAGCTATCAAAGGCGTAAGTACTTACATCTGTCCCAACTTCCATGTATCAAAATGAGTTTAATATTAAAGTTTTAAATATTTGTTAGCTACAATAAAATCCCAACCCAAATCAATTTTAAGGGTTTTAGTTACAGAATTTTTCAGATTTCAGGGTTGAGGTTTTTATGTACCCTTAACTTATTGTAGATTCCTATTTAATATTATTGACTGTCTTACCTGCTTAAATTTCTTTGACTATATATGGGTCTTATGAGTACTGAGAAATGCAAGTTGCTTTAAAAAAAATTAAGATTTTTCTTCTTTGTGGATGTTAATGTGAAAAATTTTACAGTCTTTCTGTTCTAAACCTTTATTCTTTTGTTCAAACTGAACTCTGTAGCACAACTCTGTAACATTCCTCTTAGGTCAATCCTTCAATGAAGCTCTGTTGGGTTAGAGAAGAATGGGGAGGAAGGGGATTTTGAATAATAAAAGTAACCTGAAATACTAATACCAATTTCAGAATGTTTTTTGTAAACAGTGCTCAGTACCTGTAAATGAGCTATAAATGTTATAAACCTGTTTTCCTAAAAGTATTTAATGACCAACCTGTTCATAGCAGTTGCTCACACATCCTCACGCCCCGTGATAAATACGTTGTGCTGCGAGTTGGCTGCTGGCTCTTTTATGATGTGCTGGTCCATTGACCACCACAGTGTTTATGTGCACATAGGTATTAGAAGAATGGAGGTAATTGTTTGTTACTATAAGGTGCTGTTTGGATTTTATCACAGCTGTTTATTTTCCTTTGCTCCCCATAGTAATAGATGCTGTTCCCTTCTGTCTGTCTGTATTTGACAATAACTGCTTCTGGCAGAAGGCTTTTTTCTGTGCACTTCTATTTTCCAGCCATGGCTTTTTCAGTTAAGGGTGTGGCTTTTTCTGACACAGTTGTGTTAGAACAGGCTCTCACATGGAAACACTTATCATGGCAGAAAGTCCTCTGGCATTACAGCTTATCTTACTGGGGGGCTGTAGTGCAGTACATCAGAAAGAAACTGCCTGTACTGAAGTGCTGTGGGTGTGAAGACTGGATTTTTTTTGTTGTTTTTGGTTGGTTGGTTGGGGTTTTTGTTGTTGGTTTTGTTTGTTTGTTTTGTTTTGTTTTCTTTTACTGCCTGGGCAGCCTGTTGTGCTTTTCAGTGTGACCTTCCAGTTTATAGAACCACTGGCTGTTCCCCATGGTGTATTCAGCTTCACTGTTCAGATTCCTTTTATTTATTTATTGGTATTCATACTACTGAAGCTCTTACTGGGGAGTTCATCGTGCCTTACTCCCAAAGGGTCTTTCAAGGAAATTCATAAATAAATTTCAGTGGCTTTGCGAAGTGTTGTCAAGATGTCTGCTTCTAGTTCAAAAGTCGATTCCTTTAACATCAGTAGCTGAAAGCCATTAAAACAAACAATTACTATTACAGTTATGTTAGAACAATTAATTATTAGACCTTGCTGGGGGGGGGTGCCATTAATTTTGGGTGTCTGCTAAACTGAGTAATGAAACAGATATTTAACCTTAGATATAAAATGATCACTGAATGTTAAATATTGATTTTCATGTGAAATTATTCCCCCTACATAGTGGTGAA
>WEIT01031439.1:1089-59729 GCA_013389985.1 Dryoscopus gambensis | reverse complement strand
TCCTTTTAGCTTGAATTGTTGCTGCAAAAGGCTGTAGCTCTGGCAGCACTTCAGTGCATCACATTTGTAGTATATTGGCAAAACTGGCAGCTTCCATGAAACTATGAGACCTATGTTTGCTTCACTCAAGCTGTGATAATGGTAACTCCACATCAAAGTATAATCCTCCCAGGTAACAACTGATACAACACATCTTTACAAAGTTCAAAGCTCCTGTTTTTTACTGAAAAGTACCATTTTTATTGATTTTGGCATTAGCAATACTTATTTTTCACTTGATTCAAGTTCTTTGATATAAGTAACATTAACATTCAGTTGGGAATGTATTGCTGTTTTGAGAGAGTATGTGGGAAAGAGGTAAGAAAGTTCATGAGGTATTAATTTGACACTTCATATCTGAAGTCTGGATATAAACATTGGTTGCCTTCTGTTGTCTGCTACTTACGCTTCGCTTTCCAAATAAGCACTACATTTAGCTGAAGTTTTTTATGTGATGTTTAAGGTCATGTGCAATTGTAACTTTCCTCTGTATTGTGAATGTGTTTAATGTTTATAATGGAGACCTAAAACTCATCCTTCTTTCAGGTTATACATTCAGAGGCTTGCCTTTTTCCTTTGACATATGATGTAGGAGCAAAAGCCTTTCATCCACCGCTTTCCTGGGCACTGGGTTGTTTAGTCTGTTTTGCCCTTAGTCCTGCCAGCAGTGATCATGGACCTGCCTTGCCCTCCTGAGAAGATTTCAAAAACCAGTACTGCAGAAGTAATTAAGAGCTACGGTGGGCCCCTAGTTTATGTGGGGGAACTTAATTCTCCTCTGGGAGAGAACTGATGAAAACTAAACTCACTTTAGGGCTTCTTCATATTGGGGCTGGATTCTCAACTGCCTCATAGTTCTTAGGAATCAAGTAACTTGTTGGTATGCCTGAAGGAGAAAGATGGTGCGACAGGGTAGTCTAAAGATCTGTCAGGATGCTTTCAGAGGCAGAATTTGCACTAATATGTGGGTCTCAAGCTGGCCACAGGCAGCCATATCCCACCTACTTCTGACCCTTGTGTCTAGTTGGCAGAGTTTTGTAGTTGCAAATGGAGAAGACACTCAGTAGGGTAAAGCAATGAATCCTAAATCTTGCCAGTTTCTCTCTTCTCCATTTTTTTTTCTTCTTTATCTCTTTGTTACAGGTCCTGCTCAACTAGCATGACCTTGAGCCAGGCCTTCCTTCCTCATAAGCACTGCAGTGTGATAACTCCCTTTGTCCTCACTAGGGAGGACACAGCATAAGGGGCTTGCATTATGCTGTACCCTTCCTATCTCTGATTCCCTTGCTCTTGGCTTCTGACTGGTCATGGGCCACAATACTTGAGCCTACCTGTAGACCTGGACTCCTTGTGTGTTACAGCATGGTGGAGCTGTCAGCATTTGCCTGTCCTGCGATTCTTCCATTACATCAGCCACAAAGCTGTGCAATATATAAGAGGATGAAGAATTATCAAAGAAAAAATCCCCTTGGAGATCTGTTTGGGTGTCTTGTTTGGACACCAAAGCAATCTACAGAGAGTAACACCCATTATCTGCTGTCAGTGAAGCAGAAGTCAGAGGTGCACTCATTCCTCCTGATAAAAGGCAAGGACAGCATCCCTTGTTCTTGCATGTGTAACCTGCACAGCAATTCATCTGTTAGTCTTTACTTTGCGCACCTGTGTCCAAAATGCCATTCTCTCTTGTCTTGCAGAAACTGCATGACACTTGCAATCACAACTCTTTATGCAGCTGGACTCACAACAAGAAGGAGGCACATCAGATATGTTTTCTACTGAGCATTTCTTTCAAATTGTAACTTTCTTTTCTGTCCTTGACTCCTAATCCTTCTGCTGCATGAAAGCCTTGATGAGGTTTGAGAAGGACTTGTTTGTTCCAGTGCAGGAGCCAGGAGGACATTATCTGACTGGAAAATAACTTTGCAGCAGGTACCTCATCCCCTAACTCACCATACACAGCAGTTGCTAACACACAGTACAAATGGGATTTTTGTGAACCTCTCTCTTACAGGATCCTTCTCGATGCAGTGATATTTGTGGGGTTCAGTGTGAGGAATAGTGAAAACTGCAGCAGTGTTTTCCTTGCACTTTGAAAAGACCCCAGATTGCTTCTGAACTTCACTTCAAGGTACAGCATTTATTATAGAGGCCTCTTTCTGATGGCACAAGCACATACCGTTGAGTCCCATTGAGTGGGCCAAAGATCATCTGTAATAACCTCTTAGAAACTGAGAGTTAGATGAAAATTACAGTTTCCAAACCAAAAAGGTCGTGCTGTTACCTAATACACTTATAACACAGAGGGGCATTTGTTACATGTGAGTCTTTGGCAGTAACTTCTTAACCACCTTTTCCTGAAACTCTCAACAGTTGAGAGTTGCTTTCTCAGATGAAGGATAAATTACTTATGAACACATAAACACAGTTATTCTGTTAATGCTTTGGGTATTAGTGTGAATGATAACATGGCCATAAGCAAATTTCTCTCTAGATTTTAGACTTGTGAAGGAACAATAAGACCAATGATTCTAAAAGGGGTTATTTATTGTAATTCTTCTGTTGTGTCTTTGCAGATCTTGCTATTTTTACCAACTAAAATGCAGGGGAATTCTCAAAAGCAGTTTAAAATAATAAACTTGACTTAAGTCAAGAACAGATCCTGTCAACCTATTGGCTCCTGCTTCTGTTTTGAAAGGAGCATTACTGTACCAACAGCCATTCTTCTGGTGTGAGTTTCCCATGGGTTTTCACTGTGGGCTATATCTAAGTTTTGACCAGATCTTAGACAGTGACATTATTGGAATTAACAGCTTCTGAATGAGTCCTGTGGAATAAAATTTGCATGCTGTACAGTTTATGTGACAGATTAGCATAAATCCTTGACCTCCTAAGATTAGCTGTTTTCCTCCTTCCAGCATATGTCACTGAGAAAGGGGAGAGAAGATTAAAAAAAAAAAAAAATCCCCATTTCAGACTGTCTTGGTTGTTTTTTTTTTCCCCCAAGAATTAAAATGATCTATAAAACTTTGAGTAATTAATGTACATGATTTCTTGACTTGAGAATTTTTGTAGGATGGAGATCAAAATACAGAGCATACACAGTGAAGAATGTATGCTTGTCCAGGGGAGTTTTCCCACATAAGACCCTACAGCAGTGTGTGGCCTGTGGGCTCGTCCTGCACTGTGTGCAGGGCATTCAGCTGCTGCTGCAGTGTTCCTTGGAAATCTGTCTTCTTGGACCATAACAGGTCTACCACAAACCTGTTATGTCTGACAATAAATTAAGCCATTTGATTGAGGGCCACCAAGGAATGTCACAAAAAAGCTTTGCATACAGAATGGTGAACGAATTCCAGAAATGTGAGCATAAAGGAGGGTCTCCCCACAAGGTTTGTTGTGGGTCCATGCCGGGAGGTCTGCGTGCCTCTGAAGCACTGCAGCCTTATTCCTGGATCCAACCTGTCAGTTACTGCTTTATTGCATCCCTGTCAGCAATAGGGAGCAACACGTGGCGACTACAGGAACCTCAGCAACCTACCACCCAGAAAGTGGGATGTCATCTCCATTACCAAAAAATCTGCCTCTACCTTCATCCTGCCTGGAATAAAAGCCATCCCATCACAACTGACTCACTGCTCCTCTCCAGTACAGCTCTCTAGAGGATGGTGGTCAAAAGAGCTTGCAGATTTTACTTCCTCTCACTGGTGATATATCCAACTTGATACTACTGGAGATTCAGGCTTAGGTCAGGCTTAGAGCCAGAGAGAATCTCTTTGTTTCAGTCTGCACCATTAGGAGGGCTCCAGGCTGAGCTGGAGGCATGTGCCATCTCTTTTTTTCCTCTCTCAGGAAGCAGGAACCAGGAACCTGCACACAGGTTCAAGGTACCTGGCTTGGGGAATTAGCATCAAAACAAGAGGTGAAACATGTAAAACCAGAAGAAACACTGAAATGCATACCTGTGAAAATGGCAAATCTGCTTAGAAATGAAAGATCCATAAAAAACATGAAATCACACAGTGACAACTTCTAAGCTATTTTTCAGCATAGACCTACAATACCTATTCCCCTTGTTCATTCAGGGATCAGGCCAGGTATGGTGACCAGAGCAGGCTGGCTGGGAGTATGGATTCCTTGATTCTTTTCCAGAGCTGTAGTCAATCCTCTGGATTCCTGCTGTTAAGGCAAAAGCAACTGCAATAGCCATAGTCATGTACTTGAACAGAATATTTGGATTAGATCCCGAATGAGCTCAGACAAGCCAATTAGAATCTTTGCTATGTCTCATCTGCATTTGGTTCAGTAATACTTTTTATACATGGCATCTGGGAGCGGTGATTAATGATCAGAATGTGGTTTTGAAATTCTTGAATCAAAGTGGCTGCATCGGTACAATGTCTAAATATTTTTTAATGAATTTTTTTTTTCTCTTAGTGACAGTATTTTATGCACTGTAAACTCTTCAGCACAGCACGAAACTCCAATCCCATTAAATTTTATTGAGCAACTTAATAAAAATGTGTGAAGTTCCAAAAAGAAAAGGAAACTCAAATATTAGTACAAGGAGCAGTTTTGTAAGCCCTGCTGTGGGTCTGTGCAAGGATACCTGGGTGCATATAGAGCCTGCCTTACTCCATGGTTGCAGGCTTCCTCTTCTTGACACATTATTCACAAAGAAATAACCACAGGAGAGCATCTTGTTTCTTGTGTGGCTGGTATTACAGCAGCAGTTTATGTTTGCACAGGCAGTTGGCATTAGAAAGCACTCCATGTGCCCAAAGCTTGGTTTGCAAAAAAAGAAACTGATATTTGCTGGTTCCACTGCTGAGGTTGCCAGAGGAATTGTCAGAGTTCCTGACTTGTTTATGACTTTCGCCATGCGAATGTTTTGTGGCAGTGAATTGGTCTGAGGCTGCTGAGTCCACATTAACCCCTCTGGTAGTATGCCTAACAAATTCAATAGATTTGGAGCCAGTAAGTTGCAGACAAATAGAAACAGAGCCCACAAATTCGAGTGCATTATTTGTCTCTTTACATGCTCCTAAAATAAAGCTGAGCAAGTAACAAAAAGGTGTTTCATAAATATAAATCTTTCCTAATTGTGTTTAATCTCTCCTTAATATTTAAAGACTCTTTTCTCACTGTTGCTTCTCTTAACCTGTAAGGTTGCAGAACGTATGGCTTCTTTGCTCATAAGGATATCCCATGATACTTAGAGAGAAGCAGAAATAGCTAAAAATAGTGAAACTCTCCTCTGCACAGCCCCCTAAGAAAATATTATGATAAGCCCAGGCAGCAAGCAGGAAGGCCTGAAAAGGAAAGTAAGACATACCTCTCTGAATCTGTACAAACCTTAGGAAAGCAAGGCTTAAGAAATAGACTACATTTAAGCTTTTATTTTATATGAATCAATTTGCCTATCCAATGTAAAACACATGTCATAATCCATCCAGGTAATAGGAACAAGGAAAATCTCTTTCTGTGATCCTGCTGCTTCTCTGCACCCAGATGTGACCCTGGCAAATGATCAGAGACTTGTTTTACATTCTGTTGGTCAGCAGTATACATCAGTAGGGCTGTCAGGGAGCTGCTGCTTTTCCTGCTCGCAAATCCATTCTGAGACAGAATTGCCTGAACACAAAACAACAACAAAAAATTGATTTTATATGAAGCATTTATAGATGGGAAATTGAATACACTGTAGCTCAGATCATCAAGATAATCATGGTTTTTTGGTGCTGTACTCTTAGGATGAGTAGCATGGTAATGCTAATGGGGACAAAGTGCTTAGAAACCAGGGAGATAATTTTCTGGGAGTGTGCGCTATTTCAAATTGTATTTCAAGAGTATTAACACCATATAAGTTCAGTGCTTCATAGCTCAAATGCTGTGCCCATTGGAAGTCAATGCCTACAATGTAGTGAAAACTATCTGTCAGATTCTGGTCACCTCTGCAAACCCTGTTCTACAGTTTCTGCTGAAGTGTCCAAGGTGAGAAAGGATCCTTGCTTTGCAGCCCCTTGTGTGTGTGGTAGGAACACAGTAAGAGTTTTTGTACTTGGGTCACTTTAGGTGGCATTTTATTAGCAAATTCTCTTCATGTAAATTAAGGGCAACTTCCACTGCTACAAGTGAAAGCCCATCTTTACAAAATCATGGCTAAGCACATGAATATCAGTTCTGTGAAACACGGGGAAGGGGGTTAAAAAAAATTCCCAACCCCAAGCTGTTCTTAGAGTGATTCACCATGAGTACACTGAGCAAGAGGAAATCTGCAGCTTAGTGCCCTCATGTCTCAGGCCTACCCTGAAGAAACTTACTGTTATATAACTCAGGGCAAGGCTGGAAAATGGCTTACGCATCAGAAAAACATAAAATATTATATGCTTCCGAGCAGTTTTGGCAAGCTCCCCTGGCCTGCGTGTTTTATGTTCTGTTCGCTAAGGAGCTCATGTAGCCAGACATGGTGCCACACCCTGGAGTCCGACTGTACCTGTGCAGCAAGCAAATGGCTGTCAGAGTGCAGGCATTGTATTCAAAACCTTGTAACAGCCAAAAAATACCCCAACCCAAATAAGCAAGAAACCGCCACCCAAACTCCTGACCTCTAGCACAGTGTGCTAAAGACATTTTTCAAGAGGACCGTTTTCCAGCTAAGAGAATTGGGTGATATATAAAATCCCAAATCAATATACTTTGCTCAAGGCTGAACTGAACATTGATATTTGCCTTTAACCCTTGCACTAATTCCTCTCACTAATTTCAATTGCGTAGTGGCCTCTCCACATGGTTTCTTATCTCCTAAATGTGAAGCATGCTTTTAGTGGGATCACTCTAACACTTAGGGTTTTTTGAGGATAAAATATATGTGCTAAATATTGCATACTTAACAGGAAATTGAATCATGAAGTGGTCTTAAAATACTTTTGATGGCATAGAAATAGCTAAGAGTTCCAACCAGGAGAGTATTCCTTAGGTCATGGTTCTTACTTTGATTGTGGGACATATGGAAAAAACATCATCATCATCATCATCATCATCATCATCATCATCATCATCATCTGTTCACAAAAGCTGTAATTTACTGCAGCAATTGTACCAGGCTGGTACATTCTGGGTTCGGTCAGACCTCTCATCTAGTATTACGTACCTTTTCTGTGATCTAGGTTGGTGTGCAAGAAACATTCTGAACAGGATGGTCAGAGTGAGGCACCCACAGGAGGTTGCTCAGAAAAAGCAATGTGTATTTCCTTACATGTTCAGAAAAGGCCTGGAGTAGAAAAAGCAGAGCACTAGCCTACCTTTCCAAGAATTTTTAATGTCAAGTGAAGCCTAGAGCTAGAAAAAACATTTTCATACCAGTCAGTCTGTTATACATAAAGCTGGTATTTTACAGGGCATTAAATATTTTTGCCATATTTGAAGTCATTTGCTCTTGTTGGTGCCAATTCAAATACATGCTGCATTTTCTGATCTTTGTTACTTACTCCTGACTAGCTCCCTGTTCATAACTTTCTTTCTCCCAGCCTGCAGTTCTCAGGGGCATCTCATTTTTTACTTATTTTTCCTCTTGATTTCATTAATTTGTTTTCCATAACATCTAATCCTTTTCAAGTTATTGGCTTCATCTGCTCTTTTTAGTCTGTAGTCACTTTTCATCACTCCCATTCATTTATTGTTTTTTCTTATCAAATCTGTTTTCTATTTTTGCTTAATCTCTCTCCTTTAGTATTTTCTACTCTGTCTAAGGAAAATACAGTCAGGAGATAAAAGGGCACTTCTGTCTCATACATTCCTTTCCCAAGAGACCAGGAGTGTTCCCATCAGTGCAGGACTAGACTTATTCCTTGATGAGGTCAGTTACATACCAAATTTTCAAACCCAGTTTCTAATTCCTGAAACAGAAGGAGCATATCTTAAGTGTGATTTTTTGTAATGATCTAAGAATTGGTATGAGATGGTAATCTCATATAATTAGTTGGTTAGTGATTGATTAATGAGGGTAAAGGAAAACTAATGCAAGCTAAGGGATGATCTAGAGGAGTAACAGCCAAGAAAGCTCTTGCCAAATAGCTGTTATTTCCCTGGTGTCCACATGGACACTTGCCTTCTAATTTCATTAAGTTTTGGATGGAAGCAATTTTACTACTGTGAAGATTTTGGAACTGTGGTGCAAGCTGATTTTTATTTTAACCAACTGAAGTAGACAGCTTAGTGTTCCTAATCTTGCCCTGAGAAGGGCCAAAACATTTAAATTTTAAATTCAGAAAACTTCATCTCTACATTTATACTGAAACAAGTGTACCTGAACACACAGAGAAACTTCCCTTATTTATGCAAATTTAAGCACACAAGCTTGAAACATTCAGCCATAACCCCCTCAATACTAAAATGAAACCCTTGAGCTTTTCATCCTTTCTCTTAGTGAAATTCTTCTGTCCTATGGGCGAAAGTGAAAACTATAAGGACTCCCTCTTCAAAACTATGCAGAATGCAGGTGCAGCAGCACACTCAGAATCTCCAGCCTCAGGCATTTTAAACCTCAGGCTTCTTATTGCAGGGTGTAGATGAGTGCAGCGCAGCCATCACCTCTCGATGTGTAAGATCAAAATGGCAGAAATCAGAGAACTACTCCCATTCCCTGACAGAGCAGGTGGGGGAGGGAACTCTTTGCAACACACAGAAATAGCGAGCCTGGCAGTACTGCCACTGCTGCAGTTGGTTTTCCTCAGTGCTGGAGTAACTAAACACAGGGCTGCCAGGTGCATGGGAGAGTTATCATGAAATGTGAAATGCATGGAGACCTTATACAATGTCCTTGCCAAGGCTTGCCTGATAACCTCTAGCCTACACAGATCCAGCAATGCGTTGTGACACAGGAGAAAATACACATGTTAAAAATCCCCTGTCTCTCCCTTAAAAAAGATTGTTTCCAAAAGCAATATGGAATATTTGAGAAAAGCTCAGTCGGGGTTGACCACGTCTCACAGGTGAGCTTCCCTTCTGTTCACACCTCCTGACTGGGAGTCAGCATCCACCTGCAGCTCCTTTGCAACAAAAGTACGTAGAGGCACCAAGCAGGGTTATTCCAGCTGAAGATGCAGTCCTCCCTTCTTCCCTCTATCTATCTATCTATCTATCTATCTATCTATCTATCTATCTTTGGAGGAATCTTGTTACAAGTTGATTGGAAGTTGCAGTTACAGCTGTCTGAAATGGGATTTTATTGTTATTTTTTTCCCCTTTCTGGTAAATGTTTTCCTTAATTTGTAACTTGAAAAAAAATATACTGATAGGTGTATGTAACCATGGATTCAGAGAGCAGAGATAACTCCATCTGCTGTGTTTGTGTCAGTTACCCAGAGCCTGACACTGCCCCAAACAGCCAAGTTTGCACGTGCAAGCAGAGAAGAGAAAAATTCTTGTAGACTTAATCTAAGATAAACTCCCATTCCTAGCAGAATGAACATTGTGCTCATAATGAAAGCCTCAGTAATTAAGGAGTTCTTAAGATATTTGTTCAGAAATAGTTTCATTGGCAGATGAATCACATCAGGTTCTCTGTATAGTAGACACACTTCTGAAAACACAGAACCTGGGGTGAGGAAGCACTCAGACTGGATGAGAGATTTACTATTGAGTTTCAATAGTAAATAATACAGTACAAGAATAATGTCTAGTCCAAGACAGAGTTGTGATACAGTTTTCAGAAAGCCATTGCAATTGCAACTTTGCTGAATAATGGTTTATTTTCTGTGTATTTGAGGAATAGAAGAGTTTATCAATCACTCTGCATTTAGGTTGATGTTATATGGGGTTATTTTTAGGTGTGAGCACCTATACCAGTGAGGTACAAGTAGTATGAGCATTTAATGCCTGACATTCTCCTAGAAGTATGGAAAAAATACTTTTTAAAGGCATTAATTAATGTTTTATTTGAGGAAAAACTTGGAAGAGCACAATGCTTCTCTTTCTTCTAGAGTAAAAATCTTGCAATTAACTTTTTAATTTTGTCATAGCGAATGCAAAATATAACAGCTGAGATTTTGTTAAGAGGAGAACAGAGCTGCCAAAATCCAAAATAGTTCTCGAATCAGCTAGCTAACTTGTGTTCTAACTCCCCTCATTGTGTGTATGTAATTTAGAACTATAAGAAAAAAACCTCTGAGAATTCAGGTTCTGAAATTTATCCAGTTGTTCAGTGCTAGTAATGATGATGACTGAAGATAGTCGTATCTCCCTTTTGTGTGTCAGCATATTATTCAGTTGTCAAAAAACATCCAACTATATTTCTAGTCATTCTGGTTCTCTGAAAACATGAAATAATATTGAAAGAATTCAAAATGACAGTTATTCCCTCTCTGTTCCACATGGCCTAGGGAACTGGTTTACATCACCAATGTTACAAGAAGGGGGAAGGAAATTGTCTTAAAATATGTAAGGGAGAAAGTACATGTAAAGGGAAAATTTTGCCTATGCTTAGAAAGAATGAAAAATCTAAAGCACATCTCTCTTTGGGCAGTCATTACTGCAGACTCAGTAGTACATGGAACATTTTCAGAACCGAAAGGACTGGAGTTTTATTGGCATGGCTGCACATCCACACACAAGGACTCCCTTGTAAACTTCAGTGTCTTTTCTGGGAAATACGGGACATCTGCAGATGTTTTAAAGAGCGCTGACAGAAAAAAGTTGTTGCTTAAACCTCTGTTATAATATGGAAGTGGCAGGTTCTGTAATAAGTTCAACAGTAGACAAAATGTTCTAATTTGTGCTGATCCTCTTCTCTTCTTGAATTCAAGGAGGGATAAACATACGACTTTACAATGAATCCTGAAATAGGGTTTGTGAAAAAAAATTCATTTCACTCTGATTTGTATCAGACTCTGTGGAAAGACTAGGGAGATGGGTAAGATTTTAATGGACATGAAGAATTGAAATTCATAGGTAATTAAAAGAGTCCTGTTGCATCTTGTTCTGACTTTAGGCATATAGAAGCTATCTGATCAAATATCTCCCAGAATACGTGTTTTCTAAAATATAACCTAAGACTGTGTTTGTGTTAACAGAGGTACTGCCCTTTAGAGGTGCTGAAAGCCCCTTGGACTTGAAGAATATCCTGATTTTCCACTATCTTCAGCAAGAGAAGAAAATACTCAGCACCAGGTAGGAAGTAAACTGGTCTCAAAAAATGAGGAATCTTGAGATATATCAAAGAGCCTTGCATTCTGAAGTCTTGAAAGTCCTCAGGAATTCAAAATGAGGTTTCATTGTTCCTTAGGTCAAAACTATTAGAAATATGCCTGTCATCAAGCCCTGAATTAAATATATCTTATGATAATCTGATTGTATCCGTATTACGTTACTGTCTTGGCCTTAGATGTGTTCATGATGATGCCAAATATTCCTTTTATTTCCCCTACATACTTTAATGTAATAGCCTGTGTTAGCAGAAGGGTGATGATTGGGGTATGGAGGCCTACAATAACTGAATTTTGCCCTTTCTACTCTTTTAACCCTGTGTATGTAACACAATTAGTGTCACTGCTGACATTTATAGTACTTATGGTGCACTGCTCCAGATACTGGAAAATTTCCAGCGGGGAAACTTGCTGCGTATCTGATCCTATTCCTAGTAAAGGATGTGGAATCACACCAACATAAATACTGATACAAGTTCTCTCAAATCAGGGCATCTGACAGACAGCAAGTATTTCTTTTGTTTGTGGATGGAAGTGAAGCTCAAGAGGGTGTTAGGATTTCTGAACCTAGATTTGGCTGTGTGTCTTCAAGAATCATCTGTCACAAAGTGTGAATTATGCACCAGGTATAAAGAGGTGCGCCAACCTTTAAGAGCCTGGAATACACTAGCACAAAACATTTAGAGTGCAGTCAGTTAGTCAGCTAATGACAAAACATGTTTTGTCATTAGCTTACTAAATTGTTACCAAAACCCCTTTGGTTGTAGCCTGGCTAAAATGCAGTTTATCCACCAGGAGTCCTATACCTTATCTTTACTGTGGAACAAAGTTGTTGACATCCCAAAGCAGAAATGGATTTTCAGAAAAGCAGACATATATGGTTGAAAGCACAGTGTGGCAAGGACTTAGCTAGACATAAAGCCCAGTAATCTTACGCTAGTGCAAGAAATAAATACATAGCCTAACTACCTAAAAAGTGGAAAGTTATATTGTTTAAATTATTATTCTGTTTGTATCAGAAGATGAGGTAGTTCTTAAGCAGAGAATGGGAACTGGACATGATGTTCAGATGGTCTTGAGTGACCCTTTATATTTTGCAAGCCAGGATGGAAGTCCATGAATCATGTCAGCTCTTGCAATGAGGCAAGAGGAGCGGAGAGAGCAGAACTGAATGATGGTGTATCAAAAGCTGAAGTCAGACAGAGGGAAAGAACAAGCAGCTGTCTGGCACAGAGGGAAGTCAGTGGTGGTTTCCTTTTTTTGCCAGTTAGCATGAATGCCTAATGTCAAAGACTGTGAATGAAAGGGTTCTTGTCTGTGGCCATTCCAATGTTCCTAAACGTGGGTGTAAATAGCAATTAAGGATAAATGTTTAAGATCTGAAAGTGAACTACTGATTCCTTAGTCCTAATTCTTTGATCAGTAGCCTCTTCACAATAGAGACAGTGGAGGAAATGTTGCTGTCTGTCCTAAAGTCTGGCCTCTCTTCATATTCCTTCCGAACAATCTGTGAGAACAAAAGGCCAAGCCTGAAAATAGAAAGCGGCTTTTGCATATCATCACTACTTGATAAGTATAAACATAGCCTGTTGTCACTTAATTCCTGCTACAAAAGACTTCTGTTTTCCATGTGATAGAGTTTATAGAACATGGAGAGAAAAACTTGGCAACTGATTTTCAAAATGCAGGTAGCAAGAAACCAGTTTGCTCATTTGTGATCATATGTCTCTAAAACACTTCATAAAGAGTCTCCAGTGAGATGATTTGCAGTAGCATAACAGAAACCTTTCTTCAAGATCCTCAGAGAATTCAAAACTGCACTGACTGTATAGCTTTGAACTGTATAGCTTCCTATGGACTGACATTTCTTCCTGAGAGATCACCGTCTCTGGGGTCTTTTCTCCATGTTGTCCAGGCAAAGTTCCACATAATATTTGGTTACTGAAAGCTGTCCTCATATGGTCTTCAGGATTTCCCAGGCAGGCGTTCCTGAAACTGAACTGGGATTACAAAACAGCTAATTTGAGAGCCCAGCTACAGTTTAAAATAAATCCTGTTCTATCCTCAATGCTTCCAATTTTAACTTTTACACTCAAGTGGCATAAATTATATACCAAAGCCTACCAGCTGAGCCTGTTGTCACGCGCCTTTCTGGCTCTTAAACAAATGTAGTAAAAAAGGTAGTAAAGAGCCATCACAGAAGAGCAGGAAGCTGTGTTTCTCAGAGCTTTACAGTGTGCAGGTGTGGAAAAAAAAGCAGTGAGTTAGGGGGCCAAATAAGGTGGATCAAGTCACTTGTTTGTTTAAAAGAGAAGGTGGATCAGTGCAGCTCTGGGCTGGAGACTGTGCTAGGAAGTGACTGACCTCTACACTACCTGAATAAGGTGTGAGAAACCTGTGTTTATCTATGTTTTCACCTCACTAGACTACAGGGCAAAATGCTGGACAGGCCTCCTTCACACTCTGTCCCCTTGCTTGTGCTCCTCAAAGTCCAGATGTGGCCTGACCTTTGGTCTGTGTGTGATGTGTCTGGAAGAGTGCCAAAAAGAGCTGGAGCTCTGGTGTTTTGCTGTCTGGTTGTGCTGTGGGCCGGTGAGGATGTAAACAAGGGTGGGGAAGGAGAGAGCTTTCGTCAGCCTCCAATCTCCTCTCAGGGAGGCCAGAAGCCCAAGAGCCGAAAATATGGCAGCATTGTCTTTTGGAATAGACTGAACATGTGAAAAATCACTGTCCTAATGATAAACACTGTAATAAATATTGGCAAGACATGAATCCAGCCCCTGCAAAAATGTCCTTTTTTTTTTTCAGCTCAAATCACATTTTTCTTTAGCATATCTTTTTAAAGTTTGTTATCCTTCACCCCTCTCTAGATTGCCAGCCATGTGGTAAAAGAAATGGCTCTTAGAACTGTTTTCTGTAGAACTGTAGTAGACATGAATACCAAACAACTTCACAAAACCACTAAATATTTGGCAAACTTCTAGTCTACTGTAATTTAAAAAAAATGCTCAAGACAAATGTTTATGTTGAAGGGGAAAAAAATCCCCAGGATAAAGCTGTCAATTAATGGATAATTTCAGCTTTCCTATATAACCCTATTCCATAAATCATACTTCATAAAGAGTGAATACTCTTCTAATTGAACTTTTCTGAACCTTAAAAAGCATTTGAATTGTCAGTGGATGCTGCTCTGGCTTTTTTGGCATATTACATACAGGACGTCTGGCCAATTCTCCAGTCTTGTCTCAGATATGTTACTGATCCAAAATATTTTCACCAGACACCCTGAAATGGAATCACATATTTGCCAATTTCCATTTTGTGTATCGTCCTTAGAAAACTGAAAAATACAGCTCATAAGCACTGGTGATTTGATTGCTCAATGTCCAAACTTAACTCACTGGAACAAAATAACAACAAAGGTGCAGAAGATGATGCCTGGTCTTTGTGAGACAAAATTGTTTACAAAACAAAAAGCTACCTACTTTCCAGTTCAGAAGTTAGACCAGGGAAAATTGGTGCTCTTAAAACACTGATGAAGTACAGATCAACAATTATGGAACAACTTCTTCAGCAAAGTTACTGTGTTATTACACTGACATTTCCCTGAACCTGCCCAGGTCCCCAAAGTAAAAAGAGCAATTTTCAGTGTCTTTTCACTGTGTAATTTTCAATTTTCTCAATTCTCTGAGCTTCAAGTCAGCGCTATTTTTGAGAAACATGTAAGTCAGAAGAAAATTCTCGACAAAGGTCTCATATTCTGATTTCCTTGGACTTTACAGCAATATTTCAAATGCTGTTGAAACTGCCAAAGAAGAAATATGTGTGTTATAGTATTACAGATGATAACATAGTCCAGCCTGGAGTTTTTCCTTCTACCCAGTGCTGTGAGAGCTTAAGCAATGTTATTTCTCTAGGCCAGGAAGTCTAGGCAGAACTTCATTAAAATACAGCTGAATGACCTGCTACAAGAACTGAGCTCTGTAACAAAGTATTTGGGAGTTTGGCAATGCTAATGGTCCTGCAGGTTGGTTCATTGTTCACTAAAGCTCTAGCCCGTGGCTTAAACATCTCTTGTCATCTAGAGAGGGATAGTATTTCCTAGATGCCCCATAAGGTGTCTGGTCCTCATACTGAAAAGTTCTACCCTGGTTCAAGTAAAAGGCTAAAATTCCTTTCTGAAAAACATACTCCCCTCCTCATTTTATTCAAGACAAATGCTGATCCAGCACACAAGCCCATGCTTCTTCCAAGCTGAGGCTCCTCCAAGTTGGGGTCACAACTTCTCCTTCCAGAAAATCTTCTGGGTGGAAGGAATCTGGACAATGGAAGAGAGCTGTGGCTTCAGTAGTGAATCCCACAGGATATACAATGCTATGGTAATCTGACTCTAGAGGATGAACATCCAGTTGATCTTGCCAGAAGCACTCCAAGAAGCTGGTAAAGATTATAGCTAGGCCAGGTCCAGTACTCCAGGTATGATCACCCAGATGTACAGGATATTTCGATCTGAAGCTCAAGGAGGGGAGTATTTTCGGAACAAGTTCAGATTTGCAGAAGTGGGGAGTGAAGTGATAGCCATTTACAAGGATACCATGATGTAACCAAAACTCATAAATTCCCTAATTCAGACTTTGCCTGAGGTATTTTGTCCAAACTCATGTTTTGACCTTGAAGGTGCTGCACATCCCATATAACAAGCGAATTTCAGGAGCTGGATCTTCTAGGAAAATTTCAGCTAGGCAGACGAGCTGCAATTTGCAGGAAGTGATACGAGAAGAAATACACATAGAGCCAAAAGGCATATCGGATCAGGAGGGCACTGTCTGGGTTGGTGTATGGTAACAGCCTGGCTGCCTCTGACATTCCTGAACTCTTGCACCAACTCAGCTCTTCTTAAAGCCTGAAAACCTTTTCTCAGTCCTTGCTCAGTGTAATGTAGCCACCCCACCAGGAAGCTCCAGCAGCAGTGGATAGGGAGTGTATGTGTGATTTCCAGTCAAGATATCCAAATATGCTCTGAGTAGTAAGCTTTACATAGTGAATATTAAACTTGAAGGAGAATAATATGATGTCTAGTGAGGGACGGACTGCAAGCCCATGGGCAATCATCCAGAATTGTAAAAGAAGGCTATCTTTTACAGTAGTGTATATCAGTTTATAAATATCATCAGAGGGTTAATGTAACTGCTTACAGACAGGTCATAAAAATAAAGAAACCCTGAGGAGTTCCAGGAGTAGCTTTAGTGGTGGGAACATAGTATTTTTATTCATAATTGGATACAGTCTATCATTAGCACAGCAGCCTCTTCATTTTGTGCAGTATAAATTGGGAGGAAACAGTGTCACTTCTGGCTGTGTCATCCCAGCAAGTGCTCTGTGTTCAATAAAGGGCTTCAGTCATAAAGACTGCCAGCTCACTAAGTTTCACTGAGGTAAAATAAGACATTACTTTAAAATGTTAAAAGCCATTCTTGCAAAAACACAATCTGGAGAGCACTAACATGCTCTGTGTTCAGGGCAAAAGCAAGATGAATATCTTGTGTCCAACTGTCTCCCCTTTTTTCTGCCATCATGAATTTATGCAAGGTGAGTGAACACCAAATAATGAAAGCGAAGTATGGGCAGTTTCTCTATCTACTTCCAAGTGGCCTGGTTCTGTTCCAGCCAGTGAATTCATGTTCATTGAGACTGATTCTTTGGCCCTGCTATTTTGAGGTGACAGCCTGTATCCCTCTTTGCACAGTTATCAGTGCCTACATGGCAGTGGAGGGTCTTGCCATGCTCCTATCCTGGCCAGCCTCCCAATCTGAGCTTCCTTCTCCTCACCTGACCGGTGCCACAGGCAGGGCTCAAGCTGCCCAATAAAAGCCACAAGATGATTATGGAAGTTCATTACAGAGTGCCCAGCTGGAGGCTTGCAGCTGCTAGTAAGGATTGCTGTGCCTCACATTGCCTTTACAAAGGTGTTTTGTAAGTAAAAGTAACAGGGATGTTTTAAACCAAACCAGATTATTCCTCCCCCAAATCACAGAAGAGGCAGATTGTCCTTTCATCCTTCAGGGTTGTTTCTGCTGCCATGGAGCTACCCAGAGGCCTGTGCCAGGGTTGAGTGCCTGCAGAGTGCTGGGACCAGCGAGGGCAGTGAGCCCCACCACTGCCTCCACCCCACCACTGACCTTCTCCTGCTGCCTCCTGGGCTGCCAGTATTGTCTAGATTGCCTGTCCTGTACTGTGCTGTTTGTGTGCTGTCAAAGGGGAAATTGCACACTATGGGAAGGTCAGATGAGATTCGGTGACCCTAAACCACCAAAGAGAGGATTTTAAAGGGTTTTTAAAGCCAGAGCTTTCAAGCACAAGCTTGAAGTTAAATATTTAAATCTGTATTTAGGCATCAAAATAAACAGGGGTCTGATTTTTAAAGAGTTGTGGAACAATTCAGGTTTTCCACACTATTCCCCAGAGCCTACAATATGTTAGTTTCTGGAAGCCTCTTTAGATCTTTAGGCATGAAGTTGCAGTCCCAGCAATCTGGGGAAGATGGACAGCATCCCTCAAAACTTTGCTAAGGAACTGAGGACTGAAATCCAGAAATAACTGAGGCCTCTAGTCTGAAACACAGCAGGGATCTGGGTGCCTATACTAAGGAGCAAGACAAAAACAAGTAAGCAAAAGAACTGAAATAAAAATTAGGTTCTCTCTATTTGTTAAATTCCCAGCCTTACCAGTCTTGTATGGCTTTCCTAAGCAGTATAGTTTCCACATCACAGCTCCATCCTTGGAGCTGAAAGTATTACCTTGGGAGAGGACAGAAGTAGGCTTAAGCCCCCTGGACTTGTGAGGCTTCTCCTTTCTGAGCCTGTGTTCTACTCCTTGCACTGTGATAGGAAACAGAGCACTGTTCTCACCCTTGTCCAATTTTTTTTTCTCTAAAGAAAGCAATAGCAGTAATGCCACTTGCCAAAGGGGACCAGTCAAAACCCATGAGATTTCTGCTGTTTTCACATAACTGTGTTAGTGGCAGGACTGTAGCTGCTCTGCTCATTTGATTGTTTCTGTTCATCTGTTTTATGTAGCTCTTTCTCAGCACACCATTTTTTTCTTACTTGTTTTCCTGCAGGCTTAACTTTTCCCCATTCCCCTGAATAAAGAATTCCCTTGGGGCTGTGAATTCCTGTCCTGAAAACTCATGGCAGTTATTTCATTCCCCTGGGAGAACAGATCCTGTGACCAAGAGTCTTAACACCTGTTGTCACCATCTGAAAGGCAGATGCATGATCAGAAATGCTTCCCAGCATCCTCTCTGAGGTCATTTGAGAGAGGCAAAGACCCTTTCTAAGGCAGTCCTGGCCAGTTATCTCAGATACCTTTCTGAGGAAAGGGTAAACTGAGCCCAGTTCAACACTCCCACCACTGACAGTAGAGGAAGCCTAGAGGAACAAGTTGGATTAGATACCTAACAGCAGCCTGAACATGACTGTCAGTTGTCACTGTCACGTTCAATAAGTGATGTGGGGATGGAGCTAGGACAAGCATTTCCAATCAACACAGCATCTCTCCTTGTACACTGTTGTACAAGGCATTAGTGAAAAATTCAATTAATTTGTGGTCCAGAAAGATGAATTCACACTAGAAGACATGTAGAGGAGAGCCAAATAATTTTCCTTTATTTAAAAAGGCTCAATGAGCCAATATTTGAACTTCCCACAGCTGGTCTTCCAGCTCTGGTGCCACCCTATAAACTTTAGATCTCTCTCAGGCAGACACTCAGGGAAGCTGCTGATACAGTGAGCATAGATATAATGATACTGCATCCTCACGGCCCCTGCCATTTATCCTGGCCCCCTGGATGCTGTTCCCAGTCAGGAAAGAGATCACTAATCCTTGCTGGGCTTAGCACTGAAGTGGTTCTAGTTTCTGGACACTGTAACTGTTAGCTTGATGTCCTTCCATTCACTGCTCCCATTTCTGCATAATTGGTTTCCAGGGATATTGGGCGTTGCACTAAGTCTAGCACCGTGGTTTTAACTATTCCCCAAAACTGCAATAAAAATGAAACAGTCCAGCCAATACTTTGATGTCTTTTTCTTACTAAATCCATGAAAACATGGCTTTTACCAGCACTGGAAGTTTTCCCAACAGCTTTCCTGACAAAAAGCAATATTTAGTTGACTAACAAATGTCAGCTTTTAAAAAATGCTTTTTCATAAAAATGTGAGAAAGTAAATGTATTTTCCCATTAGTGCAATTGATTTCTAGGTGCCTAGATATGACCTTTGCCTGCATGAAGCAGGTTCATGAATGGACACCTAAAGAAATGGGAAATTAATGCATTTACTGATCAAAAATATTAAAAAAAAAAAGCACTCCTTTCTAATGGGCCAAAAAAGGCTTGAGAGGCAGACAAAGCAAATAATTCCACTCATTCCTTCAACTCAAAAGATAGATCAGTGTGCAGACATAGTGTTGAACAGAAAGTTCTCCATAAATATTTCAGTTTAATGGCTTTGCACCATTCTCTCTGGTACAGGCTCACCAGTGTTCATTGCCTTTATGTTTTAAATTGATACCATGAATTATTGAGAATTCTGTTCTCCATAAGATGCTGCACCACAGCCCATGTATTCATTTTAGCCGTGAAAGAGAAAGAATGACAGCTCCAGGAGGCTGTACTCCAACAGCCCCAACAGACACACCCACAAAGACAAATCTGTATAATAATGATCATGTGAGATATTGCTATAATTTTAACATTGTAACTGATAAGAGGACTTCAGAAGAATATCCATGAAGAAGATACAAATTAAATCACTTTTGTTAATTGCTTGTGCTGCTGAAAGGACCACTTAGGAACCCTATTTGTAACAGATCTCCCAAAAAACCATGAAACCAGCCTGGCCACAATAAAAATACGTAAGTCAGAGAAGGAAAAGAGGAGGCTTATTTTACAGAGTCTTAGACCTTCAAAGATTTTCATCAGGAGAAGATCTTGACAAAATCATCCTGAAAGGGCATGCCAAAACTAACAGTAAAATCCTCATAGTCCCCATGCCAACACTGTACATCCCATATTTTACATTATCTTAGGCATTTAGAGCACGTGGCTTTTGATTATTACCTTGTTGGTGACTGGGCACTTGAAAACTCAGTAGAGAGAAGGTAGTCAGGCAGTCACTGCTCAAAACCTACTAAGAAAGTATCTGTAGTAAGAGAGCTTGTTAAAAGACCTGAAAGTGATATGAAGTTGATGTCTTAGTTGAAACCATTCTGAAAGAAGGAAGCCTCCCTTGGCAGTTATTTTCTTCTCATAACTTTCAAGCACAGCAATTCTCAATTGGTTTCTGAAAACTCTCCAAAAAAGGGTTTTTGTCTCACAGTTTAATTGTCACTTCAATTGTCATTTCTGCAAGAACTCAGGAACGAGTGACTTCTGAATATGAGAGTATGTACTTACATGATGTTAAAATTTTAGCTAACACCACCAGAACCACTGTTTCTATTGCTGCTATGGAGAAGGTGTGTTAAAATCCATTGATCAAAAAAGACCATAGCAGATACCATAAAGGCCAGCTATCATGGAATCACTACCCTTGAAATCCAGCTTTGCTGGGATTTCAGGCAGCTCCCGTCATCTGCATAGGTCCTCTTTTTCCCAAAGCTGTTTTATAGAGCCAGCATTTTTCATGTGACAGCTGTCAAATAGCATGCTAGTGACATCTTAACAGATTTATATCAGCTAAGCAATGGGGTTATGGGCATAGCATGTGGTTTGGTGCTGTTTCACACAAATTCTGGAATATGACTAAAATTTTGTATTTTCCTACACTAGCTGCTTGTATCACTCATTAATGGGTTCTCTGCAAAATCTTTCTGATTGTTTTCTGTTTGTCATCTAGTTTTATCTTAAGGTAATAGCAATACGTAGCTTGTGTATAATGCTTTAATCAGCAGGCCTTGTGGTCCTTGGCTGAGAGACCAATGTCATTTGCTCTGAGAAATGGAGAGGTTCTGGGACTGAGGCTGATGCACATCCCATGATGATTAATAAAGTTTGAGCCATCCTTTTAGTCCACTGGAAGCAGATAGAGTTTCTGTGTGGAAAATGTAGTAGATGACATATGATTAAAGGTTGCAGTAGAATGTCTGCATGCAGGAAGGCCATGTTCAGGTTAATCAAGCAGCAATTGATTCCGATATTCCCCTCATATTTTAGTGCTTGATGTTGGCATCTTAGTAGTGTTTTTTCTGCGTATTTTCTTTAATCAAAAGTTCTACCCACATTCTGTGCCATGTTTTCCTAGTTTAAATGCACTAAAGTGACTTATCACAGCATAAAACTGGAAAAATAAACACATCTTTGTTTTGATATGAGTGAATGATAAATCAGCAGTTTAAACTCAGAGTGAGTTTCAAATATCAGTTGGTTGTAAGTGCAAAGTACCACTGAGATCTAGAGACTTCTGATAGCTCGAGACATAACATTTTCATAGCGTGAAGAATCTCTTCATAGAAACTCCAGAAAAATGTTACGACGTGTTCTTAAGTCCCAGAGAAGACAAAGCACATCCTTTTCTGAGCAAGGGCCAGACAAACAGTCTCATTCCCTCTTGCCCTTCCATTCCCAATCACATAATGCCTCTGTACCAACTCAAAACACTTTATACATGGAAAAATATGTGTGTTTCATTGCAGGCAGTTATGGATAAGTGGTTCTCTCCATTCTAAAATAAATGAATCGTTCTTTCTACATTTGTTCCTTATTTCATCTGCTTCTCCCATCTGTCCTCTTCTTCTCTCTCTTCCAGCTCACTCTTTTTTAGCAGATTTTCTCTGTTCAACTGAGATTGGAAGTTGGCCCAGCATGTGTTTGCAAATTTTATTGTATGTGTCTTAACAAGGTTTTGTTCAGAGGTTTTGGGGGGGGTTTTTTCTTTTTAAAATCTCTTTCTTTAAAAATGGATGCAATATCCAGGCCTTTGGTCTCCCATTTGTGGGAAGACATAAGGTTTTACTCTAGGGGTGGTCAAATGAGGGAGGTAGTGTTACACGAAACCTGACTGACGGAGCCTTTCTGACCTGAATAATGTGCTCAGTTTTCAGTTTTGGGGAAGACCTACTTCATAGCCACCCACATTTAGTGAGCAGAATGTGGGGTGCTTGTGAGGCAGGACTTGGAGGCCTCTCATCTCCTCTAGCCGTCTCATCTCCATCTCTGGAGGCCTCCATCTCAGCTCTAGCACTCCATGCCAGAGTGAGTTTTGTACCACATCTAGTGCTTTATATCCACTCTTGAGAGTATGGCTGGGTGTGGCAGGGGTTTTTGTTTTACTTAGGTATACATATGCTATTCATGTAGCTCCACATGCAAACACTAGTCAAAGTACATTAAATAGACTTATACCATTCGTAATGAAACAAAGCTTCTGAGTGGCTGTTTTCATGACATTTCTAATTCAAACATTTCTCTATGGCTTAACCTGTCTGACAAGCAACTGGTTTGCTTCTTTTCTTCACCTGCTATTAAGGCATCTTCAATATAAAAAAAAAAAAATGCAGCAAACCAAATATGTCATTATTCACTTGGAACATGATTTAAAGTATCGGAAGGGTCATGCATTTCTGCCCTGCTTGACTGTTCTTGCTAAAAGAATCCTAGTTTGCTGCACATGACATTTGAGAACTGTTGTAGGTTTGTAGAACAACTTGATGTGTTCCAGGGCCAAACGCATTTGTAACAGCCACATGGAAAGTCCTAACTCTTACTGCTGCATTTGAAATGCAGAAAGTTTTCCAATGCAACTGGAGGATCCAATTCTGCTCTTCATACTGCTGCCAATAAATGAGAGTAACTCCACTTGAAATCAGCAACATTGTTGCACTGGAGTAGTATAAAAATCAGGAATCAGTTTCTAGACATATCATTTTTCAGTTTTAACAATAAGACCAAGAAAAAAAACCCTTGAATTTGGCAACCCTTTTGTTTCTTGTCTGATCCCACTGACTCTCCCTTCAGCCACTTGTCTCTCCATTCATCCAGTCTCTCACAGGCACCCAGCACTGGTTTCAGTCTGTCATTAGATTCATTACTTTCAACTACTCGTTTTTATTTATACTGTCCAGCACATATCGGAAATGAACTTGCTTCAGGGGGTTTCCTCTTCCATGCTGTTGGTTAGTGGCAGTCATGTTATTCACAGAGAGAGGAAGAGACTTCTTGCCTTAAGTTCCTGTGCATAGTCTAGACTAATTTTGAGCCACCATTGCTGTCCTGACCCCAGTAACCCCAGCCCGGCTTGGCAGCAGGGCCCCGCCAGAGAGCACTGACCATGCTCTGTGGGGCAAGAGCCTCCAGAGATCACAGGTACTAGAAAATCAAGGGCTTTATTCAGGATGTGCGAAATGCATTTTTTAAGACAGCTTTCACAAAGACAGCAAAAAGAACTCCTGGCAGGAGTGCGCCTTCCCCTGCCAAATTTTATATACACTCTTTAAAGTATTAAACAAATTGCATACAAGAAATGGCCTAATTTTTTCATGTGTGGGCAAAACCTATTTTTCCCTAACTTTCTTCTTAGAAACAATTGAACCATGACCCTTGAAATTTAAAAACACATGAATAACAACAGCCTGGAACAAACACCAGGCATGGAAAATTCAACTGAACTTGTAAAAGTTTAACTAAGTTATAACAGCATCTTAAAACACGAAATGTCAAAAAGTCTCTTCGTAGCAATAGAATAAAGGTGAAGGAAATCCAGCAGTTGATTTTCGAGGGTTGATTAGGTAACAAGTAGCCTCATAGGAAGAATAAATGAAAATAAATGAATGGTGGGTAGTAATAGGTAGCACACACAAACTACAAAAGTTCTAGAAAAGTTTAGAAAGTATTTCAGAAAGTTTTTCTTAATATATTCTTTTCTAATCATAAGAAATATTAGTGGCATATTTAATAATAGTAAGAAAAATATAAAATACACTGGAATGTTGCAAAGTGGTGATAAAGTGATGAATGCTTTCAAACATCCAAATATTTTCATGGCTAAGGAATAATATCTTGGGTGATCTTTTGACTTTGTTGTTCCAGTCTGGTATTTTTGCAAACCAGGCTAATGTATGGCAGTCAACTCTGTGGCAGCCACTCCAATTGCAGTGATATTAGGTCCCATTCCTCCCATCCATGACAAAGAAAACTCTCCATTGTAGGAAACAAAACCATGTGGAAATCAACCTTTCCTATGCATTGCAATGCATGGTGTTAGATATGAATGACACTGCTAGTGCACATCTAGACCATGGTACAGATGAAGCTTTTGGAAACCCTCTCTTGCACTTGGTTTTTTCACCTATTTCACCCACAGTCGATGCATCCTCTTTTCTCTTGCTGAGAAATGAAGAATAGATTCCCTTTCTTTGCTCTCCAAGAGAGTTTTGCACCAGAGCAAAAAATAGCTAGTATTCACTGAGATGAACTGGCTCTAGCTGGAGTTCCTTGCATAGCAGCTTACCAATTGTCTTTCCTTCTGAGGAGCTAAAAGTGTTAGCAACAAAGATGGAGTAACCATTTACTGTTATGTTCTATTACCATACCCATCCCGTGGCTTATGAAAGGTCACCAGTCCCTGAGGGAGTCAGTACAGAACCTACCAAAACCCCTGAATTTCCCTGTTTCTTGGGAGCTGCTCTTGTCTAGGATTCAGGAGTAACCCTTTACACAGTTTTTTGGTCCCTCTTGTTGCCTATCTGCATTGCAGATGATTCATATGGATATGCATCTGTATGAATGAGACATCTCGGCCTTCTCATTGGTCAGTTTTTGGGTAGAATAAAATAACTTGGGACAGTTGTACACCTTCTTTACCACCTATTCTTGGAAAAGCTGTTTGTGTCTTTTGCGGAGCATCAGTTCAAGCTGGTCCCTTCCAACCATTCCACTCTGTCAGCCAAGTTTGCTCCCTTACCCTGTACTATGAGGTTACCAACACATTCTACGGATTTATTTTACTAGACAAAAAATAGCAGTTTCCCAAGACTCTGTGCAGTCAGCTATAAATTCAGCTGGACCTCAGAATAGACACTGGTGCAACTTTCAGCATTTTCAACAGTAACGTGTTAGATCACACAACAATAGAAAAAATACTGTATTTTCTTCTGTTGAAATAGAAAGGAATAAGTCCCAATCCACGCAGCGTTCTTTCCAGGGTTCTACATAGATCTTTCAGCAACATTGCCTGTCTGAAAGTCTTTATATAAGCTGGAGCTTTGTGGTATGCCAAATACAGAACATTCTGACAAAAGAGTAGGGAAGCATATTCCAAAGAAAGGAATGCTTTTATATTTAATTCCCTGAGAATACTTCTTTAGCTTTGGGCTTAATTTCTCCTCCAATATACTTTTCCCCAAAAGGCTTAATTTGATTTCATACTGTCCCTTTAACATGAAACAGTGGAATGCATCATAATATTTTCTCACTTGCCAAGATTTGCTTTTCCAAATATGTGCATTCATTGAATGAGGTAAAATCAGACTGCATTACAGTTGGGCAGCAGATGTGGCAGAAGTTTTCAGAAATTCCCTGGTAGATGGCTCGGACTCAGTGAAACTGACATGGTGTAGCATCCAAGATGTTTCAGGAAGAGACAGTGACACTCTAAGGAGAATTTTTCAATGGAGACAACTTTCAAAAAATGGGTTAGTTTTCAGAAGGTTGATATGCTCCTGACCTTGCCAGACATGACAGAATACATTTCAACTCATCTCCCAGCCAAGACATGTTAATTATCTGATGACTTATATGTACTGTAATTGTTTTTATTTTCCACCCTCAGCTGGAAAGCTGCATTTTCTGTGAAATATTGTGAAATATTTTAGTGTCATTTTCAATTTTCATTTCTAATTTTGATGGTAGAGGGATGGTATCCTTTTTATTGTGTTTTGTGTTGTATAACAAAAGAAATTACAAGGAGAATCAGGTGGCCTACACAGGAATGGTTGCACATGGTCATTTTTAGTGATTACTACCATTTTAGGAGCTGACATATCTAGGGATTATGCTCTATTTTACCCAGGGGAAAAAAATTCTGGGGGAAGGACTGTGGCCATTAGTTTGGGGGAAAAACACACAAAGCAGTAAATTTAGAAAAAGCAAAAATTGTAATCTTGATTTCTAACATTGGTTGGTCTGTGCTTGTTTCTGCTTAAGGAAAAAAATGCCTTCTCACCAGGAAGTTAATGTGTATACACGCCTTCTGTTTCATGTCCTTTTGAAGCCCAAGGCCTTGCTTTTGGTTTCCCTTACATTTGGGGTTTACCTTAGCAGGCTAATTTAAACCAGTACACGTTTGCTGCGAATGGGTCACATTTGCCGCTGTGCACCAGGAAGAGCAACCAGCCATTAATCCAGCATAACTTGTTACTTAAAACCAGATTTACATGCACATTGTCAGCGGCCTCCCCCTCCCAGCTTGCTTGTGCTGCAGCAGTGTTATTCAAAGTGAAGGTCATGTTCCCCTCGAGGGCAGTGGGGAGGATCAAAGGCTGCGTTGGAAGCTGCAGGAGAAGTGGTGTTAATCGCAAGCAGCCCCAGCTGCGGTTCCGCCGGCTTTGCTTTGATGGCGGCGCCGGTGCGGGGAGTCCCCGTACCCTTCCTTTTGCCGGCTCCTCTCCTGCACGCCGGCCCTGGGAGGCTCCCGGATGGGGCTGGGGAGTCACAGCACCTGAGCCAGACCCAGGGGTCGGCCGGGCTGATGAAATGCTCTGCCACACAAGCACACGCCCTGTCACGGCCAGATGTGTCTCCAGGCGCAGCTCTCCATGCAGACACGAAGGACCAGAGCGTTGCTGGCTTCACGCCGGCTGTGGCACAGGGTAAGGGCTGTGGTTCAGCAGCAGAGGCACAGGTTAAGCAGCAGAGCGACAAGCTGGGAGCTTGTGGTGTCAGGTCATTCAGGGTCGGGGAAAGTGGAGGCTGTAAATTCTTGCTACAGTTTTGAAACTAGCCAGGAAACTACAAATTGACTTTAATTGCAGACAGTTTGTCTGCATGGAAGATGTGATTATTTAACTAATACAACATATATGAGCAGCCATTCTGGATCAGACCAATGTTCTTATTAGCACTGTATCCTGCCTCCAACATGAGCCAAGAAGTATACAAAGAAAACAGGCATACTCAGTACTTTCCCCAAATACCCTCCTTGCTGCCAGCCACTTGCAGCTCAGGGGTTTCTGAGCTACATGTGGTTGAATTTAGCAGTCCTCAGTGGACTTGTCTTCTATGAATTTATATTTCTCCTTGAACCCGTGTAAAATTTTAGTATTTCCAATGTCCAAGGACAGTTTATGCCTTGATGTAGTAATTTCAGCAAGTCCTTTCTTCTCTGCCTTGGAGAAAATGAGCTGCAGCTCACACTTGGAGTCATACCAAGACACATGAGCCAAAAGGAGTGGATGGAATTGCCACAGTTTCAAAAGGTTGAAGAAAACTCTTTTTATTCGAAAGAGGTAATTTGGTCACTGTGTGCATTGAGTAATCTCTTCAAGAACTTGAGACATATCCTTTAGCTGGTGAGCACAGGTTCATCTTTACAGACTTCCAACAGCAGCAAATTGCAGTTGAGCTTAGCTTTGTAAGTGGCCATCAACTGGCTTGTAAAATCTGCCTTTGCTGCTGGGGGTGTTCTGAGGAGGGAATTGAAAGCAATTTTCCCTGCATAGCCGTGACAAAATCAGAAAGTGAATTGCTTAGATTGGCATGTGATGAGTCATTTGTTAGCTAAAGAGTGGCAGAGGTCTCTGGTCACTGATCAAATATTTAAATATCCAAAATTCTGTATATGATTTTTACTCATTGGATCAAAGCTCTGCCAGCTTAATTTCTGCCAAGGATCCATCAAGCTTTTGTGCTGACTGCATGTTGCAAACAAGCTGTACAAATTCTCCCTGCTGATGCACTTGTCTTTAACAATGACCATCAACTGGATAGGTATACAGTGCAAGCATAAAACCTGTCTCATTTTGCTTCCAGTTTCTGTAGATTGTTAATTTGGTTTATCAGATATTAGTTGAGGTAGAATCATAGAATCATTAAGGTCGGAAAAGATGCATTTTAAGCAGAATGTATACTAGCTTTCCTTTTGGTAAATTCACATCACAGCCTCAATTCCTAGCTCACAGTAGCAAAAATTGTGCCCTTCAGAGGCTCATTTGTTTTCTCTTTGAGTGTGTATCTAAGACTCTGAAAAATAATATTGACCTACATCTCACCCTTGAGGACAGAAGCAGGGAAAGCTCAAAAATACCAAGTTGATGACTTCTAAGCACATCTGTGCTGTGACATGATAGATGTGCATGTACAATGAATGCCAAGGAAAAATGTACTGTACCATGCATGTTAGAAGATGCTGTGGGTTAGCCCTGGCAGGCAGCTCATTCCCACCCAGATTGCTCACTCATTCTCGCCCAGCAGAATGAGGGAGAAAGTTGAGAGGATTAAACTGAGAAAATTTGTGTTTTGAGATACAGACAGTTTAATAATAAAGGCAGTTGTATGCACAAGCAAAGTGAAACGGTGAATTCATTCGCTCCTTCCCATGGACAGGCAGGTGTTCAGCCGTCCCTGGAAGGCTGGGCTCCATCACGCACGTTGATGACTTGGGAAGGCAAACACCAGCACTACAAACGTCCCCCCCTTCCTCCTTCTTCTCCCAGCTTTTATTGCTAAGCACAACACCTTATGGTGTGAATATCCCCACGTTCACTTGGGGTCAGCTGTCCCCACCGTGTCTCCTCCCAACCTCTTGTGCACCCTCAGCCTTGTTGTCATGAGAAACAGTGCTGCACAAGCACTGCTCAGAGTGGATAAAACATTCCCTGTGTTCTCAACACTGTTTCCATCATTAATCCAAAGCATAGCACCATAGGAGCTGCTATGAACAAAATTAACTCTATCCTTTCCAAAACCAATCCAAAGTCTGTATATTCTCAATACACTGTGCTGGGAATACATTGATTTGTATATTCTCGTTTAGCAGTTCTAGAATTGACTGGGAGGTCAGTGTACCCTAAACATTAAAGTGACAGAGAAAATAAAACAAAAAAGTTCAGTAGCTAGTGATGCACAAAAGCCATGGATGTATTAAGATGTTATCTTCACCAGTTATCTTCTATCATCCAGGTTAACTCACTGCTTCCTTAGTTTCACCAATACTTCCTGTCAGTATTCAGAGAAAGGCTCCCAGAGGAATTGACCCAGAGCACTGACACTCTGAATTGCTCTTGGAAGAGCTGCACTGTCTGTTCTTATCACGGTGAGGTCCCACAACCTGTTCTCACCAGGGGGAGGACCTAGGAAGGCCTTTGACCTGCTATTTTAGGTGCATGGAACTGGGTGACTTTATTCCCCCTTTTTCGGGGGGTCTAAGTGATTGAAAATCGCTCACTTAAATCAATATAGAGATGCAGGCTCCGTATTGATTTGACCATGTTCGGAATTGCATGTGTGTTTCCAATATGATAGATTTGAGTTTAATCTGTGTTACATTACATACTGCTGTATGCAATGGCTCTCCAGCCTCTTTGTGTAATTAGTGTACAACACACTTCATGATACCTCAGCGACCTGGAGTAGAGCTCTCAATCTGTGCAATGATAAGTGGACTAGGGCACTGGAATAGAACTAAAAAGATACATGTTCTCTTTCCATCTGTGTTGCTGGAGGATAGCAGGAGTCTTGCTCTCCTCTCACTGCTCATTCGCCTTTCTGGTCTGTGGAATTAGGATAATGAGTGCAGCCATGACCCTCAGTGAAATGTATGGAAAATTGAGATAATAAATTTTACTGCAAGGTTTAACATTGCTGACAGTTTCATCAGTCAGATCTAGGATAACTTCTCAGCTCTATGCTCCATGTACCTACTCCGACTGCATCCTGACTCTCAGGCATACACACTGTCACAACTCCTTGTTTAAAATGCAGGGAACCGTGGGGGCAGGGGGATCAGAGCCAGGTCACCAGGCTGAGCAGTCAAGGTGCCAGGACTGTGAAGAGTGCTGTGGAACACACCTGATACAGGTAATTGACTGCTGTGGGCATGCACACCAGCTGCACACACACACACACATCCACATACTGAGTGTACACACGCATTAACACCCTGCTTTTCTTAGCAGTTGGGTCCAGAGATCAAGATCCCTGCATTTTCCCCACTGCCTTTATTAAGGGATGAGAAGGCATGCAGTTATAGCTGTCTTTTTCAGTGACAGCTGTAGTGGCACTTTGTTACTGTTGAAGTACACCTGTGGCACATAGAATGTGTCTGGGAAATACCTGACATGCCATCTTTAGGGTGGCAGTGTCTGAAGGCATCTTAAATCTTGTGTACATGAATGGTGTATGGCTGTGGCATAACTGCTGTGAGCAGCCCTTTGCCTGCTGGGCTGTGCACACAAAATGCCAGCATCCCCTGTGCCAGAGAGAACAGCTGTCCTTTCAGCAGAGATCACAGAGTCATTCTCATAACTTCTGAGACCCGATTCATGCAGACTGTGGACTCTGAAGAGCGGTGCTCTTGAAAGGACACTAAAGTAACAAACAATTTGGATGATGAAAAATAATGTAGATGTACTGAAGGTAAATGTCATTTCATATTTCAACTGGCCTTGGTCCCCCCCGTCTCCTTCAAAGACCACATTTAACTTCTAAAACCTGAAGAACTTTCCAAATTATCTCTTAATCATAGACCTTTTCCTTCAGTTGTCCTAACCCATGATACTTCCATTGTGTTCTTTTGCTTTAAATTGCATTGACCCGAGGTGTAAGACAGGCAATAAGCAAGTCTGAACTGATGGCAGACTTCAGATCCAGTGTCTCACCAGAGCCAGACATGGCAGCTTCTCAGTGCTCTGTGAGATATTTGATAGACTCAGAAACCTCTAAGACTTTAACAAATGAGTCTATGACCAAAAAACAAAAAGAAAAAAAAAGAATTTTTTTTTCTTTTAGAAGTTTCTAAACTGCATTAAGTGAGGATTCTATCTCTGTTTGAGATCCATAGGATCTCTAGATATGAGAATAAGAAAATTCTAAATCCTCAGCTTACTTCCAGTATATTTTTCTTTAAAAAATGCAAAATAATCTCAGTTCAAGCATACAGAATACTTGATATTTGGCCTGGTAGGTTGTAGCTTTTAGCTCTACCTCACATAACTGTACCTCAAGATAACTCACATAACTCACGTAAGGCTGACAACTTCTGAATACAGTTGGAAGAATAAAGGCCTTTTTTCTCTATGCCTGACTGGAAAAAGTTGGAGAAATATTATTTAGATTCAATTTGGACAGCTCAGGAAAATAGAAACAACAGACAGGTGTTTTTGGACAACTCCAAATGTTTAATTTACTCTGAAATAAAATATTTTAATCATTTTTTTTGTCATCATCATTGCTTTTTTAATAAGCTTTTTGTGCTGCTTTACTTCAAAGGTAGGTTTTTCTAATGGAAAAAAGACATCTTAAAACCAGAAGTAAAAATGTCAAAGCAGACCACTCTGGCTCTCCACAGACAAATATTTCATATAAGGAAAATGGGGGAAATTGCCTTTTAGTCTTCAAAATTCTTTCAGTTTGCCTTGGCCCAAACTTTGGTCTGTTTCACTGCCTCCAGAGCTCCCTTTCTTCTACCACANAAAAGCCTAACTCTATTCAAAATAAACCCATCCAAACTGGTGCCAGGAAGCCCTTTTTGCCTTAGCAGTATGTTCTGAAAACCTGCTCGTACAGGTGTGATGGGCTGTAGTGGTGTAGATGCCCTGCAGCAGTTGTTAATCTCTTCCTCTTGGCCCGGACCCCTGGCTACCTTTGAGCAAACCTGCAGCACTTCTGCATATGGGGGCCTGCTCCATGGCATGACCCAAAGGATCCAAGCAGCTTCCCCGAACTAAAGTGCTTGTGCAGGGGCAGGCAGCTCCTGCCTTGCACACCGGGGTCCACAGAAGAGCTTAACCATAGCTTTGCATCACGGCTGAGAGCATCATCTACTCTGATCCAACAACTGCCTATCCACTGAAATCAATGACTTTCAGTTATATGCAGTGAAGGGAAGCACAGTATGATAATAATGATAATAATGGGCTCCAAAAGAAGCCAGCCTTGGACTTAAAGCAGTAGTGAATGTTTTGCCTGAGAAACACAGCAGCACTTACGGGAAGATCCGTTCCACAAGAAAATTCTAGGGTGACTGGCCCAGCTCTCTAGGACCACTGCCCGTCTGCAGGAGGGCAGACCACAGCCCATACAACTGGCTGCTAGAGCTGAAACAAATGAATCTGCTCTTGTCACTAAGTGCTGTACCATGAATGTTTCTTCAGCTCTGAACTTTCAGGTGCAGTACCTAAAACTGCATTATGTTCTCCAGCTACTTTTTGAGGGAAATAGGAGGTGTCTCCTAGACTTGCCATATTCATTCTCTGTCATTTGAAGAGTTTGCTCCATGTGTGTGGAAAGGAGGAAGTGGGTAGGAAGGACAGGGTTTTCCAGAATACTTCAGCTTTCCTGAGCCCTTATTAAGCATATGCACGTGATGCATCTCCTTCATTTCTTGCCCTAGTATGTGGGGTTTATGCTTCACTTACAGAGCATTAAAAAAACCCCACAGAGAATCAAAAAAGCAGACATGCAGTTTGACTGAAAGAACTGGGAAACAATAATGCTTTTTGTCAACTCTGATTATCTTCATTTTATTCACCTAACAAAATGAGAAAACATGTTTTTGAGTGGAATTATTTGGAATCAGACTAGATGCAGGATGTGTCAGTTGTCTGAGATGTAGAAACTTCTGGATTTATTTAGGAAAACATTTCTTTAAAGGGAGTTCCTCAGAAGAAACCAATTAAATGTCATTTAGAAAAAAATGCATATTGCGGCATAAATGATGAAATATGATTGCAAAATGTATAGCTTTCTCTCCTGGATTTATTTTTTCTGCTTGGACCTTCTCCACAGACCTGAACAGCAACAGCTAATCATACTGAAATGTGGGAGAGTTTTTAGTGGTTTTGGGTGTGGGAAAATACCTACCAAAAGGACAACTTGTTGTTGCTCAGATCAGACTTACAAAATTGTGATCTGACTCAAATTCCCAAGGGTAAAAAACAAGTGCATTGAAAGCCCATAAAAAACAATAGCAGTCTTTCTTTTTACTTCATTGACCTTTAAAAATTACTTTCAGGTTGAAATCCTGCCCTCACTAACTTCAGTGGTTCTTGGATGAGGTCCACATAAAAGTGTTTACCAGCTCCAGAGCATTCCTGCAAAAAGTGGGGAGCTCCCCTGTGCTTGCTGCATACCAACCCCATTGGTAAAGTGGAATCAGAACTCAGACAACTTTGCATAAGATCAAATGTATTTATTGATGAAAGTACTTTGAGCAGTCCTGCTGAATGCCTGCATCCCTCTAACCAAAATCTTGCAGATACTGAGGGGTTTTTTTCCCTATGCTTGATTCTGCCTAAGGAATTTCTGCCATCCTCCTCCAGGGGCTCTGTGCTGGTACAACAATCCACATCCACAATCTCTGCTCCTCACAGTCAGGGCTCCCGACTGCGGATTGGAAAGGTATCGTGACATTTTAAAAGGTTTATGCTACCTTATGACCTTCTCTTTCTCCTTTAGGAGTGGGAGTGAAAACCTGGATACTTTTCATAACAGCCAATTATCGTGTAAAAAACCCAAGAGAACTTAAGACTACATTTTCTCCCTTAGGTTTAAGTAAAGTACTGTCCAGAAACAACTGCAGAGGCAAACATAAAATCTGTGCGTACACTTTGGTTAGGTTGATTCCAACCACTTTTGCGGCTTCTACAGAGACTGTCATTTGTCTGGTTTTAATATGGAAGCTTCAGAAAAGTATTAAGGTACTGAATATGAAAGCAGAAATGTGTCAGCCCCAGCCCTGCACTCCCTTGATCCCCACTAGCTGGGACAGCGGTTCATGTGCTTCAAGTGGTTGTGGTTAAAAACGCTTTTATGTCTATCTAAAGTTACCACCAATAACACAGGGCCCTCTACCAGCACTGTCGCAGGGTACAAGTTCTTGGAAGCTTTAATAACAGGATTGTTTCTCTTCCTGCATGTATGATCATTTTAACCTTAATTGTAGCTGTTCACTTATTAAAATAAATAACTCAGGGATATAAGAAGTTTTAAATTCCAGCTGTTCAAACAGACTTTTTATTTTCTTTGTGCACACAGTTTGGTGGGTAATTTATTGTATCCATTTTCTTTTTCTTTTTTTTTTTTTAACTAAGAAATATGCAATATATTTTCCATATATACTTGAGGACTATGTATGGAACCACCACTAGTTCAACACAGGGCCATAATGTAAAATGATTTTTGCTCTTTCTTTAATAGACCTGTGATACTCATTGATTTCTGGTTCTGATAATGATTCACAAAGTGATTGAGACTGCCACTGATCAGCTTAATATTCCACCTGTCCCTTTGCTCTTCCCTTTACCTGCTAGCTACTTTTCCCTGAACTTTGCTTAAATGCTTATTAGTGTCCACTGTGCCTTCTCCCAAAGGGATACTACTCTTTGTCCTTGAGATATACACCAGACTCCATTTAACAGCCTCCTGTGAGATAAGAAGCTCTGCTTCCTACATCAGATGGCTTACAGGGGATACAGGTGTAGATTCAAAGCCAATTCTTCCCCATGCTCCTCCAGTGAAGCCGGAGAAGGGCTTCCTCACTTCCATCCCCTAAAGGAAGAGCAAGAGGGCAGAGAGGTTCTGGCCTTGAACTGTCCTCCCACGCTCTGTCAGTCCTGAGGAGATGCAGGGAAAGGGAGGCAACTTGCAGCAGCAGCAGAGTCAGCACTGCTGGCTGCCATCCAGGCATGATTCAGAACACAAGTTACGAAAATGTTCTCAGGAGCTGCTTATGATTTTAAACCTTCCATATACGTTATTCAGTCAGACTGGAAGGGCAATAGAATCACTGAATCCAAACGGGGTCTGGACAAAGGTCTTTCTTTTGTAGTTTTGTATTCTTGTTATCACACCATCCCACACATGAAGCAAAGCTGGTGATCTTCTTGCATTCAGCAATGCAAAACATATAATGAAGCATAGTTCCACTTGTGGAAAGATAAGAGGTAAATGAAACAATATTTTGTGTCTTCCAGGGAAATGGGACACACAAATATGAATGCCTTGATTTTCATTAGCATTTTAAGTTGGCAGTACATTTGTCTGGTCTTAAAGCGGATATAGATCACTTTTAAACCCCTCTTTAGTACTGGAATAGTGTAAAATGTCCCTGTAAATCAAACAGGGACAGGGTCTTCTGACCATTTATCCTCTGACCACAGACACTGTAAAACTCTAATGTGGTCAAGAAAGGCTGCAGCTTTTCTGCATGGTGACAGGTTTAAATAATCTGGAACAGTGCATGTAAGGTCTGCTTCTGCTTACATGTGTATGCCAGTTGCCTAACTCTGACGTGTAAATGTTTCCCATATCCTAAAAATGGAAAAGCCTATATAATTCACCTCAAGTCACCCTGGAATTCTGAATCCAATTTGTGATAGGAGCCAATGAGTTCTGCTTCAGAACTTGTTTCCTTTCAAAAACAGAAAGAAAATCTCTGTGAAGGAGTGGTTGTCCACAGGACTACTGCCTCCTGATTTTCTCTGCATGGTGTTCTCCTTCACACAGACTAATTGTCAGCACTTCTGAGCGTGATACTCAGCTTCCAGCATACTATAAGATGCTCATAGGGGAAAACATACCATTATTATGAAAGATAGTGTGCTGTCCCACAGGAGATACTTGGCAGAAGGAATAAGGAAATAAAGTCAGCTTGAAACTATAGCTGAACATTTGCAGACTGTTACAAAGCCGGCAAAACAGGAGAAATCCCAGCATGTTTCAGTTATATTGGCTGTCCTGTATCATGAATCCCATGACCTAGGCAGGTCTGTTCCACAAGGAGTAATAGTGGGAGAAAATAGATTAAAGTCGAGGAAGAAAAAGCAGCAAATAGAATAGAAAAAACAATAGAAGCAGATTTCCTAGCTTTTGATGAGGAATGTCTAATAAGAATTTTAAAAGCTGGCCTGTTTTCAGAAATGTTTGCTTGAAGTTCCAAATCCCTATAATGTTTAAAGAAAAGTATTTTAAGCCTTCTATTTAAGGGCAAGTGTGTGTGTCCGTGTGCATATGTGTGTGTGTTGTGGGGTCTGCATTTTAGTTCTTCACCTTGGAACAGAAGTTCTTTTTTCTGCTTATGAAGAACTACTTGTATGGTAGTGATGCTGGAGTTATGAGCAATGTAAATGCTTTTTAAAAAGAACTAAAATGTCCCAACACTGAGATAGGCAGAGGGCTTGTCTGGAAAAAATTTAGAAAGTTGCTCTCAATAGTGAATAACAAAAGATCCCCTTTCCACTTACACAGTAATTAAACTAGGATGAAAATAACTACTGTCCACAGGTATGACAAAAACAGCCGATTCCAGTGACAACCATGAACAGATGTATGAGGAAACCTTCCCAGGGTTTGCAAAGCACTGCTTGGGGGCACCAGAAAGCTTTGTAGCCTGGAATGATTGCTGATGTTCTTCTGAATACCACACACGTTACCAACCACCAGAGAAGTCAGAGATAGAGTGATTTTGTCTGAATCCGTTCCCCTCGCCGCTTTGTACACATCAGCACACATCAAGTCCCATGCAGAACTTTCCAAATTGAAATCACACTTTGTGCTTCCCCTGAAATGTGCAAGCCATCTGCCACAACTCTGCTTGGGTTTTAGCCATTTCTTTGTGAATAGGTGCTTATCAGTTTCTCTTGTTATTATTTGTACTTTGAGGTAGGCGATGGGCGAGTCCAAGACCACCAACACTCTCTTTGTCTGAGCAGATGCATACAGAATTATTTTCTATAAATAATGGAAGAAGGCTCTGAAAAATTTATTCCTATTTATACTTCTACTGGATTTTTCATTAGTTCTGGCTTGTGTGTTTATTTTTAATGTGTCGAGAAATAAGAATAGAGAAGTATTGTAAGTATATTATGACAAAATTGCTAATAACATCAAAGAAAATAATCTGTTTTACAAAAATGGTGAATAAAGTGTTTATGATTTACTATAAATGTATGCCAGTGTTTTCAGCAGGTGTTATGAAGTATGTGAAGTACTAGTAAGCAGTAATTGTTTTCCCCTGTGGATAGCTGAGGGTCATCACTGATACGTGGGAGGCAAAAGGACAGTTTTGTTTTGCTTTCTTTTGGTTTGGTTTGGTTTGGTTTTGAAGAAAACCCTGCTGAAGAAGTGGCCTTTTTATTCCTTTGACCTACACGATCTTAAGACTTGGTTGGCCCTCCCATAAAGAATTCCATAGCCAGTAATTCTAATCCCCAAAACACTCTCCCCAAACACTGTCTAGGACAAAGTCAAAACATGTCTTTTTTTTTCACATATTGTCTCAGTGGAGCACAGCTGCTCTGTGGGCTGTGGACAGAAAGGTGATCTGATGCACACTTCCTTTGAGCATGCACAGGAATATATATGCATCTACACTATTTTTTTTTTCCACAGAAATTATCCTGAGTAAGAATACGTAGTATTCTTACTTAACATAGTAAGAAAAATAGATGTTATTCCCTTACAAAATGGAAAAGGTCTCAATAATTCAATAACCTGAAGTATTAGTTTGATACAAATGTCTCTTGCTTCCTTTTGAAGGTTGCAAATTTATGTACATGTGTAAAAGTAAGATGAAAAATCTAATACGAGGTTAGAAGGGACCTGTGAAGCAGGACCACTTTAAAGTAATTTCAGGTTGCTTGTGACCTTGTCTGCTCCAGTTTTGAATACCTCCAAAGAAAGAGAATCCATGACCTCCTTGGGCATGAAATATAATTTCATGTGCTTCCATTTTTAAATAGGAATCTCCATGGCCACCTTAATATTTCCACAGCAAATTTAAGCTTTCGTATCCATTATTAGAAAAGCACAATTCAGCTCCTTGTATGATTAATTTAGATTTTCCTTTTTTCAGAAGACTTTAGAGCAAGGAAGTATGTCAGGCATACCCGTGTTTATTAAACATAGCAGCAAGATAGGAAGGCAACAGACACAACCTGTAAGCTTAAGTACCACTGATCAGAGTAGAAAATGCTTTTCCAAAAGTCTCTGGAAGTTTTAAAGGAAATTGTAATTTGATTTTCACCAAAAAAAAATTTTAAGCATGCAGTCCATTTGGGACACACTTGCCAGGAATATTTTAGTAAATGAACTTATTTTGTAAAGAAAAGAAAATTATTCACAGGAAATTAATTCAGGAGTTTTATCCAGAAACCAGAATCTGAGTTTTAGGTTTGTCCCATGACCATACAACTCTGTCCCAAGAAACAAAATTTGTACGCTGCAACAGACAGCAGAGCAAACAAATGACAAACCGAGGCTGAGTAAGTAATGGGCAAATTCAGGAAGATGGCATCCTTCCTGCAAATACCTTTCAAGCAGAAAAAGCAGCTGTATGTGTCAGGCTCAATGCTTGTTTTCATACACCTCTTACACTGGTGCAGTCTGCCGACCACGTTATTTTAGAAATTTACAAAACCAGGTTGGCTGCTGGATGAAAGGATAATCCGGTTTCTCAGTGATAACCTTCATCATTTGCACCACTTCTAACAGCAATCCCTAGGAAAATTTCCTCTATGTACGCAGTATTTGCAAGGATCTTGTCCGAATGGAGGCAGTTCCTCTAACAGTGCCCAGAAAATAAATGAGTTTTACCTGATGACCAGTCTCAAGTGCAGCTGCTCTGCTCTACCAAACCACTGTTTTTCACTTTCTTGGAAATGTTTGGCAGCACTTAAAATCACTAAGGTCTATTCTTTTAAAATATATGTCTACCCGTAAAGCCAGATGCCTTGGGAACATGAGTGCAGTTCATGGGTGTCTGAGAGACAGGAGGAAAATGTAACTGATATTTTGTTTCCCCATCCTATTTGAAATGTTTTGCTTCTCTAAAGTATGGTATCATTTAAAGAAGGCAGGAAGCACCTTGGTTGAATTCAATTGTCTTAGGGGTCTTTTCCAGCCTTAATTGTTCTATGACCTCTCCTAATGTGGAGAACACCACCAACTCTTCAAACAGTCCTGTGAATGGGCATAAAGTATTGAGGTTTTAAGTTTTTAGGCATCTAGGAGTAAATTGTATTCTCTTCTTGAACGAGTGTGTTTCTTTCTTGTGAAGACAAGTATGGGAGAGTTTAGGGCTTTATGTCTTATCCCTAAAAATGCATGCAAGTTTGAAAAAAAATAAAGATATTTAAATACTATCGAACCCTCACCTGTATTAAAACCTACAAGAGGAGCAGTAAAAATCAGATAAAATTCCACAGGTGTTTTGCCAGAGGCTGGTGTCCCTCAACTGCATCTTTGTTTTGCTGATCTGAAACTTCAATGTCCTCCTTAATAAACCAAAAGAAGAAGCAGAGTGACAGGCAAAGAGGGAGATCAGCAGGAGAAAAGTAACCTGGACCACATTTATGTGCTGATCTTAAATCTGTGAACTACTCTCTTAATAAGGTCCTCATAATTAATATAAGCATTAATATTTCATGAACAGCATTACTATGAATTTTCATTCTTTATAGTGTAAAATTCCCCACACTAACATCAGCTCTGCCCATGTTATCTCTGATAGTTCCCTTGGAAAGAGACAACATTGCTGTGACCTGTCTGGGGCTGCATATACACTATCACTGAATATGCGTGTACTCTTTGGCAAGGTTGCTGCAATTAATTTGTATTTATAAGGGCAGAGTTCTGCCTACATTGTCTCAGACTCTGTCTTTTACCCAGCAGTGTTTGACACCAATTGAAGGAACTTCATTACGTACCTCTCTTTGAAATTTAGTTAAAATCAATTCACAAAATTCAAGTGATTGAGCTGGGAAGACAGATTCACAGACAACACTTTTATGTAAGTCCCATTTCTTTGCAAAATTCCCACATTCTGTCAGTTTCTTGGCTTGAAAGAAGGCTGAGTTAAATTCTAGATATGTCCATCTGAAGGCATGACTTGGCATCAGTGTGTATAAAAAAAGTGGTCTCATTTACAGTGGTCTCAAAGTTGTAATGCTGACCCCACAAATGTTTTTTCACACTGTCATGACTATCCTCTTTTAATATCAAATTTCCCTGCCTATGAAATTAGAGCAATATAGAGGAGCAGCAGCTCAAGATTGTGACAGCCAAGATCTTATGGACTTTCTTACTGAAATGGTGGGGCACAAATTGGAAAATTAATTCTTAAACAAAAGATTACCCTTCCTGTTCAGGAAACATTTAGTGTGAGGTAATATAGTTTTAACAGGAAAAAAATTTGAGGCTTTTTCATTGATATAATGTTGCCAAACTCTAGAAAAATCTGGTCTGATACTCCAGACTAGAAAAACCAGTGTCCTCACACACCCCGAGTTTGGGTGCCCTGCGTCCAGAATTGCCAATCTTGGTGTTGGAAGCCTCATGCAGTGTCCCCTTTTCTCCAGGCCAAAATGTTTAGATAGGTCCAGAAAGGTATCAGATCTCCAAAAGTAAAGATCTTTAAGTTGCACATTTAAATGCGGCTTGTTTTAAACCACAGTGCTACATCCTGTAAAACATACTAGGACTGCTGTTACTTCTTTATTGGCTCGTAAAACTTGATCATCTCTCCCAAATCCACAAGAGCACTGTTTACTAAGCTACTAGTTCCTATTTTCCAAAAGATACCAGACACCTATAAGGAAAATTTAGTCTAGGAATTAAAGTTTGTCAGCTTTTTCTGAAGTTTGGGGTTGAAAGATGTTGGCAAAGAAGATGCTGTTAGCATCAAAATCACTGGTAAGTGCTGAAACAGTCTGTATGTTTGTAATGAGATGATTGTTATAATTTGGTTACCTGAGAACTGCTAGGGTTGTTTCTAATGGGTTGTATCCATATCTAATGCATAATGGAGGGCAGGATTCATGCTAGCTTAGGCTTACCTAATGATTAATAAGGATTTTGATGAGTGATAAATCCAGGCCAGCTAACTTCATATGCCTTCCCTAGATTCAGCTAATGAAGTGCAAGCTTTCAGACTAGTAAAATACTCATGTGATGACTGCCAGATTCACTAGTGCTGGCAGCTGCACTGCTGGAAAACAGGAAATTCCCTGGCCGAGGAGGTGAGATGCAGCTGCCCCCTGACCCCAGGAGGGCAGTCAACGCATGGTCAGGAGAATGGGGTGGAAAAGGGTAGACCCATAGAGCATGGGTTGATTCTGAACTGAAAATATGATCCAAAGCAGGCAGGAGTTTAAATTAGTTGGTGAAGCAAAGGGCATTGCTATTCCTGCTGGTGGTGATCAGCTGTCCAATGGCAGTAGTTTGGGATTTATCAACCGATTTGCTAATTTGTTGGCATGTAAGCTTTCTTCAAGTACCTCCTTTTAGGCCTACATTGTCAACCCTTTAGAAATGGTCTTTGCTGCAGTCTGAAGGAAGCTGCAGGAAGCAGAACACAGGCTGAATGTTTTAGCAGCAGAGGGATGTGAGAAGTGTGGGATCTTTTGCCAAAACTTCTTGGCTTTTCTGCACTAAATGTGACTAATTTTTCCTATGTTTTAACCTCTGACACTGTTCTTTAGGGGCTCTGTATAGCATATATTTGAGTTGCTGAAGATTCAAAGAGTCACAGCAGAAATCTAATGGCTTGTTCATCAGGCATGTCAGGCTTTCAAGACTCAAGTTATTTCTTAGTAACCAGCACTTTTCTTAGCTGCAGCCTTGCATCTCCTGGGCCTAATGTACAGAGACAGCAAATATTCTGACATTCTCAGAAAATAAATGTTTCCATTCTTTTCAGTGTGGGTAAAAATGGTGAATAGTCTTCATTAAATGTAATTCTCCCAGTCTTCGGTATGGCATGTCTTTATGGTGAAAGTTCTATTCACCCAAAATAATAATAGTGATTTTTATTCTTTTTAACACTTTTTTCCCATAGTCCTTCAGAGACTGATAAACTAGATGTAATGAGTGACCACAACTGAAATGCAGCCAGTTTTGAGGTGAAACACAGCAGCCGTAAAATGGAAAACAATAACATTTCAAAATAGGTTAGGAGAGGACAGAAGGAGTAATAGTATATGCAAGAGAAAATTCAGGAAGAATGTAAGAATACAAAACAGGAATTTGGTCAGTACATACCGTATTTAAAACTCACAGTAAAAATAAGAATTTCAGAGGATTAGTATCTGAATGTTCTTTTGAGTCTACATTCAGCTTGTTGCCAAGCGCGTTCAGTGAGTGACAAAAGCAATTGAAATGTTTGACCAAAATGTGAAACATTGGGATTTTGTTTCACACTACACCTATTAGTAGGAAATTATAATCGTTTTTACTAGAGAGAGCTATTCTAGTCAAAATAAGTAGCTAACCAAGAGGAGAAATAGGTGTGGGGAGGATCCATTGAGTTTAAGCCAAGGAGCATTCTGTGTTCATTGGCACTTTTACTCCATCACACCTTGTCCACAGAGGGATGTGACACTTATTGACACCAGGGCACACAGTGTCTTGATGTCTTTGTATATTATCCCTCAGGATTCTAAAAGCAAAATGAGGTATCCAACCACCCACAGTTTACTTTGCAGATGTTTTTGTAAGAGACCCTGGATCTAAGGTGTCTCTCAGTAAATTCGGCCTTGTCTGTATTCTTTTATAGCTGCTTGGGATTTCCCTGCAGCTCCTCTTGAGCAACATAAAAAAGTCTCTATTCCGCCTATGAAAAGCCCCAATTGCTCAACTGCCTCATGGAAGTGCATTGGTTTCAGTTATTTTCATCAAGGGAATATTCGGCTTTAGACAATGTAGACCCCACTGTGTTATTAGTCTTTTCCTGGCAATTTTACTTTATTCACTTTTTGCATATTTGAGGTAAAGCGTAGCAGCCCCTGGTGGAGTGGCCACTGGAGCCAGGCCCTGTACAAACATCCAGCTCACAGGCGCTGTTGGCCAGTTGGTCTGTTCCAATGGTCACAGTAAACATCCCACACTGGTGAAGGAAGCTGGTAATGGCAGCTAAATGATTACATCAACAGCAAAGCCTTGACTTTGTGTTGAGATAAGACACCCCAGGGCTGTACGCCCATCTCAGCTTAGGTCTGGTTCAACATTAGAAGCAGACCAATATCCCAAGCATTTTTCACTGAACTGTGCAGGGCATTAAGCCCAAATGAAGGCACAGCCCCAGGGAGAGCTGCTACCCAGCAATATCCAGTTCCCACATGCCTCTTTTTCTCAGGGGGATCCTGGTAGGTACCCTATTATAGGGAGAATATCACCAATTCTTACCTTCTTTTATCTCCTGGCTGGCATTGTCTCTGAAAGCTGAAGGGAGAGCTCGAGAGCTGGCCAGGGGATGGAGGGTAAAGAGGGGAACAGCTGTACTGCTAATGCGGGGTTGAATTTTGCCATATCCAGGCTGCAGACAGAAAAGGGATTTTTAACTTTGTTCCTCTCCTCCATCATTAGAACAACAGAACTGGATTTTTGCATATGTTGCTAGGAAGTCTGGAACTAACTTTCAGTAGGCAATAAAGCTTTATGTCTTTTTAAGTCCCTGATGTTGTTCAACTCTCATGAAAAAAAAAAGCTGACTTAGTTTGTAGCCTGAAATTCAGATGGATAGTCCCTGATGTTAAAATTATTTTGCTGTTAGTTCAGCTAAAATGTGAGGAAGCAGTTTAACATATATTAGACCTTTCTGATAGCCATTATAACCTCCAAACCCAAATGTTTCAGGCCAAATTATTTAGCAGATGAACATGCATTCACAGAAAAAGCATGTTGCACAGTCTGAGTAGTGGGTGTGATGGGAAATATGCTGTGTTGGCATCCAGCTAGCACAAAGGCCAGCTTCATTCTCTGCTCCGTTGACATTCTTCAGCTTCTTTTCCACATTTTTTCTGTTTGCTCAGACAACCTGAATCTTGAAATGATGGAAGGATGCCTGCAGCCTCCTGGGTAAACTGGTGCCATTGGCTGTTCAGCCAAATGCTTTGCTGTAGCTTAAGACTCCACCAGAAATCCAAAGAACTCAAATGTCCATACACTCCAGCCCAAGCAGACAATGTGTAAATGTTTAGTCTGAGGTATTATGTTATCTTGTTTCTCGTCTATCTGAGAATGAACATTTAACCTGTCCTGGATTTTTAATAATTTTTTTCTGCAATAGTTGAAAAATATAATGAAATCAATTTGCTGAACCTGTGCCCTCCTCATCTCAGTGAAAGAATAAAACATTTGAAATTCTCTAGGTTGAGGGAGTGAAAAATTATTGCTGTGGGCTCTCCTGTGAAATCCATAACTTGTGTAAAAAAACTTTAAAAATCCTTCAGGCAGAATATTTTCAGAAAGAGATTTTTTTTTTTTTAACTGTTGAGAACTTTATTCAATATGGACAAGAGAAAACATTCTTCCATGAAATGCTGGAGAGATTTCAATGTATTGGGCAGCTGGGAAACATTATAGATCAAATGAAAACCTCCTGAATTGAATTTTTCATGGTGGTTAGTGATTATTACTTATTACAGAACATGTTAAATTGCCTTTGCTCACTCCTGATGATTTAGCTTACATATTCACTCTTGAGTAGCTGAAAGGTTTGAGTAGTGGAATTAATTTCACTTGGAAAGAAGCTCCCAGACTTCAGCATAAGATATGTCTTTCTGGGCAAACATTTCCTGCCTTTCCTGGCAGGAAGTTTTTCTGACAATGAGATGGCTTGAAAGGAAGATCTCATTGTTATTTCTTGCAGAGATGTGTGGGTGCTATTTTTTAGTTTTACTAGGTGACATAATGATGTCTATCTTAAAATAAATGCTTTTTGAAAACTTCATTTTCACAGACATTTCAGATGAAATCCAGCTGAATCACTGGGCCAGCAGCCACCCCAAATAATTGAGGCCATTAATTTCAGAAGAATGACACCAATGTTCAGTTTGCCCAGGAAACAGAAGATTCAAGATTAGTCACCCAGGTTAGGATGTTGAGTTTCTATTTAGCTGATTCAATTCACTTAAGGTAATTTAACTCAATGCCAGTGCAATTGGAGTACCCAGACACGTACCCGAGATCCAGTAAACAAACCTTCATTTGTCCATCTTTTTCTTCAGTTCGTCCTTGTCTTTTATGGTTGTGGTGACCAGTAGTACCAAAACTTATGACCTTCAGACTTACAGGAATGTATATATTATCAAGAGGTGAAGGGAGAGAAGCAAACTCCTCATTTAGTAGATTGCTGTGCTGTAGGTGCTAGTGGAAAGAAAGGATTTTCAGGAGCCTATGTACTTGTGATGTTCATCAAGTTATTTATTCAGTAGTGACTGAGTAGGAGTAGGAGACCTGCAAGTTGAATCACTCATAGCCTTTCTCCTGCTCTTCATACACGCAAATTCATTTTGCTGTGAGGTAAGATTTTACAAACATTTCAGCAGCCACAGTTAAGCCTGTATTTAACAAGTTGGGCAGAACTGCATCAGCTTGTAACAAGGAAGTCTTAAACCCAGCATGAAAATATTTTAAAGCTTCAACCAAAGCAGGATTAAGAACATGAGCTTTTTACTTTTATGATTACAAGTAAGAAGGTTCTTCCTTGTTGCTCAAAACCTTTAACCCTCTAAACCTTACTCCTCTCATCTGTACAAAACTGTCGCCATTATTTACATTAGCAGAAACACAGGGGTGGCTTTAGGACACAGGGCTGTTTTTCAGACAGAGTAGGAAAATTCACAGGCCAAATCCTGCTCTGTTGTGTTGAAAGAAAAAGTTGTTTTCCTCTGTTGCCATGTCACGTGATGGAGGAGCACCCACATTTAAAATGGGTGCTAAATCCTTCCTTGTTACCCTCACCAAGTAAATCCATGGGGCTCGCTTTTCCTGTCAAGATGGATTACATCACTTAATTGTATTTATTTAAGTACTGACCCTGATGCCTGAGGTGGCCACCTAAAAACAAAGACTAGACAAGATTAAGAGAATAAAAGTAGGTATTTATTTGATGGGCCTTCAAAGGTGCACCCTGGGTCACAGGTTTTTCACACTTTTATAAGTTTGGTCCATCTGCATATCAGGGTTAATTCTCCAATTACAACCCTAGTTAACTACCCTAAGTTTGCCCTCCTCTTCAGAGGCCTTAGTTTACATATTTTGGGGTCTGGAACAACAAGGTGTCCTTGGAGAGCAAACTTTGAGAGGGTTTCTTATGTCTAACCAGCATGAGAGAACAGCAGCTAACAGGGCACACGAAACTTCAGAGTTACACACTAGGCAGTACAAGATTTGAAAAATATAAAAGTTAAAACCTAAGGGATCAACCCAAAAGTCTATTGAAAGCAGTGTGTTCTCCATGTGGCCTTCAAGAGAAAGAAAACTTTTAAAAAAATCTAAATTTTTTTGAATTTTTTTACATGAGAATTTTCTTTCTTTTTTTCCCCCCACACAAGCCTGAGCAAATATTGAAAAACTGGTTTTGCGAATTTTCATTCAAAATTTTAACTGGATGCTTAATGCAAAGACAATCAAGATAGTTCTCTGCTTTGTTCTACTCAACATATGGACAAACTCCTTATAAAGTAAGACTTTGTTTTTCCTACCTTTATCATTGTGTCATAGCTTAAAAAAATTGCATTTCCCCCCGACCCCCTTAGTTGTAATGGTTTTCCTTGTGATCTGAGATTAGGATATATGGCTGTACATCTGGAAACTTTTTCTACATATCTCCAAGATCTTAGTACAAATGATACTAACAGGCAACCAACCAAGGAAATTATGATGCTTGGACTGTGTCTTTGAAAAGGATGTTTTGAGTGATGCGTGGTTATAATTTTCCCGATTGCATTCAGATGTCAGAACTGGCAGTTGCTTCCCCAAACAGCAGGTGTTCAAGCTGACAGACACGATGGTAATAATAACCAGCATAAAATTTTATGATGAATTCTATATAGCACAATATCTGTGTTTGACTACATGCAGAGCCATTAGGCAGTGACAGATTTATTAAATCCCCAGACTGATAAGAACAGAATCTGAATTCAGTCACTGAATGCGGGGAAAGTCAGTAAGCAATGAGCATGAATGCTCCTTTATTCCTTATTAAAATGACAGACTTCCCAGTACTATCTCCACGTGTTTACCCCACGTCTCTTCCTTGTGAGCACCCCTGTAAACGTTCCTGAGACACTTATCTGCCCTAGCTCCTTGGGTTGTCTCCCCTGCAAACTAAAGTGGAGAAAATTATCAATAACATTTGAGCTATGCCCCTGAAAAGTTCTGAGGCATAGACATGGGTACTGGAGGCATGTTTAGAATTTGATGTATTCGTAACCAGAGTAAGGCTACATCAATGTGCTCAAAACCTTTTGTATTATAACTCACATAGAAATGTCATGAGATAGTTCAGAAAGAACAGAGTATTTCAATACAAACTTGGCAGAACAAGCACAAAAGAAGCGTTAACAAAAGAAATTTCAACAAAAGGAAGAGTCTGGTTTTGGATGCCTCTGTTTTTAGGCTGTAGAAAAGACTCGCAACTTATTCTAAACTGCTGGATGATCCTTCTGACAGACCTGTGCTCCTAGTCTGACACGTATGTATTCTCTTAAAATATACATTGTTGAAATTTCAACAACATTAAGCTGAAAAGGTGGGTGATCCAAAGAAAATGTGCTTGCTATCCAAAATGCCTGTTGTTCCCTCACTTCAAATATTGACATTTGTCTGGGTGCTTCTTGTTGTTTAGGTTGTCCACAGACCAACTTAACCAAGACCAGCCTGCCAAGAAATAGGACTTGTCTCAATAGGAAATTTCATAATCATTACCACTGTTTAGTGCCTGCTTTGAGTCTCATAGTATTTTTTATAAATCAATTTAACTTACAAATTGATGAGGTTTGCTACCTGAATGTCACCATACCACACTGTTCTGCCCTCACAATAGTGTTAAATATGCCATTTTTTTCTACATTTATTTTCAATCGATGTGTAGGCATGAATTACTAGATCAGTGTTGTTGAAAGATCTGTTTACTGGTATATTTACTTGGGGTTTTAATTTACTACTATGAACTTGGTGTCAGAGAAAGCCGTTAAAAGAAACTTGTCACAGATAATTACAGATCTACAGGCAGATAGAGAGTAGTTTTCATTCTAGAAAAATGTTTCTAGAATGTCTGAGAGATCTCAGAAGAATTCAAATTCTTGTGAAGACTTGCTAATCTTAAAATATGCCTTAATCTCTCCTTATTGTGTTGTAACTTTTTTTTAAATATATCTTCTAGTTATGGTGTCATTTTAAGGGACAATTTAATGGCACAAGAGAATAGAGATGGCAAGGGAAAATCTGATTTGATTCCAGAAAAAGACATTCACAGCAGAGGAGATCAAACACTGGAACAAGATGCTCAAAGAAATATTAAAATTTTCATCCTTGGAAATATTCTAGATTTGGCTGGATATTGTCCTGAGCAACCTGCTCTAGCTTCAAAGAAGGATCTGCTTTTAGCAGGGACTTGGACTAGATGGCCTCCAGAGGTCCTTTCCAACCTAAATCATTCTCAGAAAATTCTGCTCTTTTGTCAGTAGTTTGCGGAGAAAGTTCTAGCATACTAAGGCTTATAAAATCTAAAATTTTAAAGGATAGCAATAAAATTCTAATAGTAAATATTTCCCTCTGAATTACATAGTGACAGAAGATATTTCACTGGGTTGTCATAGACTGAATGCATCAGCCTTTGTATCAGGGAGGCCCCTACTGTCTTTTCCTAGCTAATTGGTCTAACTCCTTTTTCTTTTTGATTAAAATAAAGTGTCAGCCTCCACCTTGCACTGATTTTTTTGCTGTCATTTTGCCAATTAAAATATCATAGATGAACATGCTAATGAATGGTTCATTCTACCTGCCAGCAGTGGAAGAATCTTCCCTTCTGCATGCTGATGGTGCTTTTCCTTGTCTCATTTTAAATCTCCCAAGGTTTCCACTACTGCATTTGTCCATCTACTTATTAAACAACAAACAGAGCTCAGTCTCGTGAAGTTTTCCCTAATACCAACCTGTTTTCTAGTCTTATCTTTTCCTGTTAATTCTATCTCACATATTACATTAATATACCCATCTCACTCTGTGTTTAAATATTTCTCATTCTCTTAGCAGTCTATACGTTATCACCTTCATTTTCCTCTGGGTATTGCTCTTCTCAGCTATTTCTTGCTTCTCTGAAGTCTTGACATCTTTTTGATCGCTGGGCATGTGGAACTAAGCATCATCTTCAAAGCCCACGTGTATGGGAGCCAAGAAGAATTTAAGTTATTTTCCCCTTGCTCTGTGATGAGGTACCCCTGCAAAAACAGGACATTTAACTGTTTTTGAAGAAGTGCATTTAACTTCCCTTTCCTGAATTTATGTTACAGTACAGCTGTAAAAATTTATCATCCACCTTCCCCATCAGGGCTCTTTCAGGATCACTGCCTCCCTGTGGAATAGCCCCACTGAGTAGGTGAACTCTGGGGTCTAAGAAATGATCCTTTAAGACAGGTTGTTAAAACCACTGGGTTCATATGTCTCACTGGAAAAACAGAAATAGAGGATAAATGTAGTGAAATGCTCTGTATGCAGTGAAGCCAGCATAGTCCTTTCAGCACGTTTAAAATATTAATAGATGGTACCTAAATGCCATGCAACTGCATGAAAGCACAGACTATGCAGAGATTTTCATGCAGCTCTTAACTCACATCATGTGTTGTAAAGGTAATCTGATGGACATGGGACCAAATGAGAAATACTTCAAGCATGTGAATGAAGCAAACAAGTGGAGAAAGGGGAAAAGAGTCAAACTCAGTGTGGAGGGGAGAAGAAGGAGAGAGATGACAAGGAAATGGTAATTCCCCAACATAAATAACTTATATAGCTCTCCCACTCAGAGTCCGCATGATAAACTGAGAGCTATCCCTCAAACTTTCATTCCCTTTGCTCCTGCTAATCTCCACTGCATCTGACTCCAGCCCAGAGAAGGCCTGCTGAGAGTGTGTCTCTGTGTCTGTGCACAAAAAGACCACTTGTACTGCTTATCTTTTGGGTATGTTCTTCATTCAACACCACCAGGAATATGTTTCTGATTAGCTAGAAAAAGACCACGTTCTATTTCACACTGAACCTCCCTTCAGGGAAAAGCAAACAAATATGTTTAAATTGCAGGGAGAAAAAGTTCACCAATTCAAAGTAGTCTGATGGGTCTCTAAACTCAAAACAGAAGCATGGGAGGTTTGCCCACCGGTATGAATATGTGAGTCTGAATCACCAGGGAGGGAGGTCAGCATAACAGCAGAGCTCTCCCTTCACTCTGTAAGGAAAAAGCAAGGGCCCTGTGTTAACTGGGAATTCTTCAGTCTCTGGCAGTAATCTCCATCCACACCTCTGTTGTCTGCAGGCAGGCATGCAGGCAGTCTTGCAAACAGATGAGCATTCAGCCCACGCCCCAGGGGATGTTACCACACAGTCCTACCGGCAGGACACTGAACTCAGTGTCCATCAGTCCCTTCTATACCTGCTCCTATTTATTATGAAACTTGTCTATAGAACCTATTAGATAAAACAGCCTTTGATAGGCCTCTAAATAATAGCTGCGCTACAGTAAGAAGCCAGTCATGTCTGTCAAAAGCTTGGGAAAAGTTGTACTCAGTTCAAAACAGTACTTTTATTTCCAACTTTTTAACAGAGACCAGCTTCTAAATATGATCTCTTTTTGCTAGTCTTTCTGGAAATCAACCTTTCTGACTGTTTCTCTTTGGCATCTGCTATTCCAGCAAGGAATGATCTTAGTAGTTTTATGGAGAGTGGGTTGGATTTTTCATCTCGCACTTATTAGGAATGCAACGCTCATGAATTGGTCAGTGTTTCCAATATATTACAGTTTGCATCCCCAAAGTTGAAGCAATAATGATTTTTTTTTTTTTTTTTATTTGGGCACATCTTAGGAACAACACAAATTTTCGGTTTAGCCTGCCTGTAGGCTCTGTCCTGCCCTGTTTGCACTGGCTTCTCTGCTTGTCCTTTGTGCTGAGTGACAGCAAAACAGCTTCCTCTCAGTGGGCAAAAGGGTTGTGGGGTTTTTTGTTCTGTCTGGCATCTGCTCACAAAATAAAAGCCCACAAAATTGAAGGCACAATTTCACAGAGGTGTATCAGAATTCTAAACCTCTGCTGATGCTGCATCTCTCCATTTGGGAGGAGGAATGGTACCATTAGATACCCTAAATTAACCCGATTTTTAGGAAATATAGATTCTGAAAAGGGGTTCCCTGTAAAAGTATATCAAAGAAGGTAATTCCATTCAAACATTTTTTGGCCAGCCATTTTGTTTCCCTCTTTCTTTTGTCTGTACCTGCTCGATTTTACCACCTTGTTCTAACAGCCCTTTTCTTCAGCTGTGTAATTTGCATACCTAATAGCTAAACATCAAGTGAAAACTTGCTGCTGTTTTCAAAGGATCCTAAAAAGATGCTTCCCTCTTTACATCTAGTATATCTGTGAGGCAGGTGTAGGCATCCTAGTAATTGACATCGATTTTATTTGTGAAAGTATAAGCTGAAAATACTCATTACATTCTTATTGAGGAGTTATTTTTATTTGCTTGAGCAAAATCTTTGCAAAATGAAAATTATCTAGAGTCAAAAATATTATTAAAGCAGGATTTTTCCGTAGGATGTATGCTCTATTTTACTTTTTATTCATTTTGTCTTTTGTATTTACATAGTTGTGGGTTTTTTAATAATAAATATTTGAAAGTAGTACTTTCAGTAACCACAAAGATGTCTGTTCCTAGTGAGAATGTTTAATAATACCTAAGACTAGATAGACACCTTCATGTTTTTTTTTCAAGGGATGACAAAATTCAAGCAAAAGGCTTCCAGTTGCCTACAGTGCTTCCCCACGCAGTGCCAGGACACGTAACATGCAGGGACTGTGCTGCTGTCCTAAGAATAGTTAATGCTGCATATTCCATAGCTCTTTTAAAGAAAAGGTATCTGAGGGGTCAGAGGGACAGGAGGAAAGAGGCTGAGGGATGTGGTCAGGCTTGAAGCGTAGAGATTGTTCAAAATTGACCATACGGAAGATACTAAGATGCTAATTTACTGAAGTTTAACTTCAGCATAACTCCTTGATACAGCAGTCCCTTTTCTCCTCTGTCTTTGAACTGAAATCCCAATTAGAGCTTTTCTTGGATAAAACCAGTATGATCAGTTGTAGGGATTCAATTTCAATTATTGACAGAAGGACATATGTAAGTAATGTAAGGAATATAAATGTAAGCAATATAAGGGTCTTAAAAGGACATTCAGCTGTACTTCTTGAAGCTGAGAAGTCCTACCTTGTTCTACATAATTTCTTAGTGCAACCATCAATCCATAAAACCATGGAATGGGAATTTCATGGACAGGTAGTAAACTTGAAAAGATACTGATAATTTGTGACATTAACAATTTAGCGCTTGTTGCAGCACCTGGCTCTTTACTGTGTTGAACATGTACCATTACAGTTGCCTCAAATATTTAAACAGAGGTCAGGCCCTAAAATAAAACAGAAACCCAACTGTGCTGTCCCAGTCAGCCTCTCTTCTGTCCTTAGAAATGAGCTTGTTCTTTCTCAAATTATGTTTTCTCACTTCTCCCTGTTGAAGACTTTTCCACTGTGAACTCAGACAATTAGTTTAAAATTGCATCTTTTGCCCAGCAGTGACCTGTTATGGACAGTCTGGCTGTAGCACAGGGACAAAATTCTCTTTTTCTCGAACAGCAAATATGATTTCTTTTGTCACCCAATGCCATATATTTTTAGCAATGTGATGGGGAGAAATAGAAAGACAATTATTTATTCAGGATTTTGCACTGTGTTGTCAATATAGGAAGGGACCTGGAAAGTTCTAATTCCGGAGAGGTTTGCCAGAAGTATCCTAAATGAAAACAGTGAAAGAACTAATAAAGTTGTATCATTCTGGAAAGAAAGAGGCTCTGTAATATGGCATCCCTATAGACCTGGAGATACTATTATTTATAGTAATAAAATCTAGTTCTTATTTGGCATTTTTTTTGAGTTGGTCTCTTGAGTGTTCCACAGACGGAGTCTTCATCTCCATTTTGCAGATGGAATAACTGAGACTGTAAACTGGCTGCAAAGAATTGCCCCAAATGCTCTCAGCGGAGCCGGGATCAGGATTTGAGACCTGTGGGCTCAAGCCTCTGCACGGAGCAGGAAGCCAGGCTGGCCCTGCAAGGGCACTGACACCATTGTCTGAGAGTGCCAAACAACCTGGGAAATTTCTTTGGGGGGCATTTTGGAGAAGCACTCTGCTGTCTCTCCAGTCAGCCACGGTTCTGCTACTGGAGTCAGAGGGAGCAGAGTTCTATAGATTATGATTTTTTTAAAGAAATCCCTACCTTAGTACATCTTATTTGTAGCAGCACCCATTATAGGGAAGCCATTTGTGTTATTCACCATGAGCAAGTCCCACATGGTTACATCTCTGCAGCTGAAAAGCTCTTGGAAACTCCAACTTGAGATGAAGTGGCTGTTCTGCAGGCTGTTAGGCTCTCCACACTTAGAGATAACACACCAAATCTGTTACACCAGCAATTAGGGATTACTTACAGAGCCATAATCTTCTTGTGTAAATAATCAGCCAAGATTTGGTCTGTTCCGTTTTTGTCCTGCTTCCAAGAGGGCAGATGCTTAGCTTCAGAGTGCCTTGGGTTTTTCTGCTGGCTGTGAAGTAGCCAGAATCTTCCCTAATATGGGAAGCCTGGAGGCCCAGTGGAGTACCAACAGAGGGTTTCAAAATGCTTAAGAGAGGAAGCCCTGTGAAGGCCTTAAACATCTCTTACTGACACCGTCCAATACATCCTTTCTTCACTGCTAAAAAGAAGTTGTCCCCAATGCATCCTTTAAAAATAGGGATAACTAAGGCATTAAATGCAAAATAGTTGCTACTGTAACAAACTGTATCATTTTTATTCACTGAAATTTGAACAGCTGCAGCGTTCTTTTCTGTCTTGAAGGAGGTAATTTTTAAATTACCTCTATCCTGACATTTTGCATTTTGGGGCTAATTATGGAAAAATGAATGGCTGTATCAGATCAAATTGAGTTGAACGCTAGCTGATCCAGGATCCTGCAGACAAAAAGTGACTAGAAACAGATACCTGCATAAGAGCATGAGAAGGGGGCAACTTCACACTAATACATGTCGACATAGTCATGTCTTCTAGCTATCTGCAATTCAGAGACTATCTGAAGCTGGGATGATGTTGTGTTTAAGTTCTGTCAGGAAAAAAGGAACATAAGGAGACATTGTGTCTGGGTCTAGTGCAATTACATTACAGGTACATTCATTTTTTTGATTCCTTATTGCTTTCTGTTTAATTCACACATTTCCTTCTGCAGTTCACATAACTTTGTGGATTACTTCTCGAAATGCCTATTCTTGCTAGCTGGCTAGAGTAGAGAATTTTTTGTATAGCATGAAGAATTTGTCTGATCTGATGTCACTTAACTCAGAACTTTTTTCCCTTTTGCCACATTTACCTAGTGGCACTCTTTCCAAAAGATACCAGAATCAAAATCTGTTTGTTTAATGTTTAAGTGATTATCAAAAAAGTCTTGAAAAGGACAAATCCTAGCAAGAAGCAAACCCAAATGGGAAACAAACATTTTCATTTATTGTAAGTTCTTAGCTGTACACTCAGATTTTTCTCAGGAGGACGCTTGAATGTTTTGCCAATTATGTCCCATAATCTGTAATACTATAGGACTTCCCATTCTTTTTCATCATGAAAAGACCTGCAACTGCTTCTCCAAGTTGCTGGACAGCTAATCCACTAAAATTGGGACAGCATGTTAATGGGCTATATATAATAGTCTAGTGGTAGTGTGTCTCATATCCAAAAAATCTCTTTAGACTAGTAGCATTCCTCGGAGGAAAATCTCCATTCAGTTTACATCCATAGGAGTGGTATGTATTACAGGCTTAATGTTGAAAGGGTAGTAGAATTATATTTACAATATAGAACTTACAACTCTGATTATCAGCATGTTAATTTATGGTGATTTGGGGTAATAAATCATGCTCATACTCCATCATAGTTAAGTTTCTCTTACTGCTCCATTGGGCTGATATGTCAGTATGCATCGCTGCTTACATAGTACTGTTGCCTTTTCCTGGGCTTAGAATTAAAACCCAAACACGGTTAGAGGGGAGAAAAAAAGGTTTTACCTCTGTATTTATTTAAGGATCCTCAGATGCACCACATCCAGGTAGAATGCATCGAAATGCATCCCAGAATGCACCCTGAAAATGCACCCCTGAAAATGCACCCCCACGATGATTCGCATATACAATTATAGACCTTGCACATTAGCATATCTATCACAGATTCCCCAATGAGAGGCTCAAGAGAAGCTCTCGTTCTGAGGAACCTTCCCCCGGATGGGTCTATCTTGGTTTACAGAATGTGTTCTGGAGAGGACCTTGGTGTCTGGGACTTTCTGACCCCGCAACTGCAAGGCTTCCAAGATGTTTAGTCTCTTGGCTTAGCAGAACTTTGGGTCTAAGCTAGTTAACCGACTTGGGGAATTACAAGTATGTGGGCTAAATGCACTAAGGATACATGAAAACTTCATAAAAAGGTATATGAAAGGGTATATAAGAGAGGTGTATGAAAAAGTGAAAAATCATCATGGCATCAGTACCAGTAATTAGAATTACACCAATGCTAAAATGAACCAAACTGTCAGTCTTGAATGATGAAAGTCTAAAGCAGACAAACCTGTGACAAGACACTGGACCAAAGACTTGGCATCAGCAATGTGTGAAGAAAACATAACTTTAAAGTATATTTTCCAAAGTGATGAAGGTGTGTATTTTGCAGAGACTCAGAAAGCAGTTATTGCTGGGAATTATACAAAAGGGTCTTCTCTAAGATTCATTTGTCTACTACAGACAATGTTACTTTCCCTGCCACAGGGATCATCCCAGACTGCCTGGCTGTTTGGGTCCATGTGGAGAACTTAGAGACGTCCTGCTGCTACAACTCAGGAAGACTAATGCCCTACTGGCAACTGAAAATGTTAAAAACACAAATGCCATTATTCTTTCAGTTCTCATTTGGGTGCTTTGATTTCAAAAATACTATTTTCATAGCTGCCTTTTTAATATTACTCATTACCTTCATGGCTGCTTTACACATTGTTTTCCTTTTCACTTCGCTTACACTGGGAGAAGTTGTGCAGCCAATGATTTGAGAACAAGGCCGAGTGGCAGGAGTTCTCACATCCAACATCCAGTTTGCCACTGATATTAAATATTACCTTCAGCAAATTGTCTGGTAGCGCTGCCTATCAGGTGCCCTGTGCATTTGTAAAAGGAGTAGATCGACCCTGTGGTGATACCCTGACTGTGATCACTGCCTTACTGGGGTAGCTGTGTTTGCACGCCCCAGCAGACCCATCCATCTCTGCATTGTCTGGGGATTGGATCTGAAAGTACAGCGTGGAAAAGAGGATGTGAAAAGAAAGTGGAGTAAGTAGTGAGTAAGGAGAATGCTGGCCTGCTTCTCACCAGCATCATTGTCCCTAGAGGAAATCAAGGAAACACGAGTTTTGCAGACACTAGCCTCTTAGTTTAAATGCCTTCTGTGGTAAGCTTGATTACAGCTGTTGTTGGATACCTGTGCTTAGGCTTTACATAATTTTTTCCAGTGGAATAATTGTCTCAGTATAAAATTAGAAAAGTTTGTTATTTTTCTTGGAAGATTTTTTTCATAATAAAACTAAGAAGCTTTCTAATTCCAACCAAACCAGAAGCCAGATTGTTCTATACAGTCCTGCTGAATTTTTTTCACTGAAGTCAGCTTCAAACATGAAGAGTGTGGTGGGGAGCTGGTCAGTGTTTGGCAAGTTCTGCCAAGTGCTTTCTGCTTGAACACAGCAGGTTTTTAACCTAAATCACAAGGTTTTCCATTGTGTATTATCCTAAAGCTCACCCCACTCACAGAAATGAGGAGATTATTTTACATATGGAGAACTAGTATGCAAAGATTAAGACGCTTCTATTTTATCTTCACTTTAAAAACTGTGTTCTTCCTTTTGGGTGTAAATTGTTCCATAGCGATCAGATCTGTACAGCTAAAAGTCACAGAGTAAATTTAAGTTTCTCAGCAGGAGGGTGGCTCAAAGATTAGGTTTACAGCTGAATTACTTCCAAAAGAACCATTCAGCGAGTCCCCAGAAACTTATATTGCAGTCCATGAAGTTTTAATAAAATGTGTGTCCTGTTTAAAAATGGTGAACCTGCTATTTTTACTTGAAGCTAAAGAATAGGTATGAATATCTATAGGTGAAGGGTTTTTTTAAGGAGAGTTCCCTGCAAACATGATGATCAGAAAATAGTTTGAGGAAACATTTTCTGTTGTTACCTGTTATTAATGCAACACAAAGAATTAAGACTGGTTTTATTAAACATTGATCAGAAGGATAAGCGAGAGAGCCAGGGAATTCTCTGTGATAACTTTCCTATGGGCTGTTTGCTCAGGTGTAGGAAAGACCATGATGATGTTTCAAAAACACAATTGCCTAACTGTTTCAGAAGGAACCAAAAAACCAGGAGTTACATCAGGTCCCTCTGATCGCATTGCTTATTCTCCTGTAGAAACACCTGTATTTAAAATCCACTTGGTGTTAGTTATCCCCATGGTGAAGCCAGGAGAATTATTATTAGCAGCATTTTCAAGCCTTAGATGCTTAGATTTAAGCACCTAAATATGTGGCTTCATTTTTGAAGCTCTGAAAACGCACACAGACACACACACGTTTTATTGAAGTCAGCTGGAGAAGCTGGGTCAGAAGCATTTTTGAAAATCAGACCACTTATTTAATTGTCTAAATATGGATTTATGAGCATAACTTCAGACACACTCAAGTATAGCTGTAGCTCTCATAAACACCACTGTATTGTCCCAGCACTGTGTGCTACACACTTCAGACTAATTGTTAAGTCCCATTCCAGAGTCACACTTCCTTCAATTAGGATAAATCAAAAGAACTTTTTTTTTAGTAATTATTCCAATAAATCAAAACTTATTACTATTATTATTTTTGTTGTTATTCTTTTCATTCTAGGAGGGAAAGGATGTTATCCTCCCTCTGCAGTAGCTGGCGCATAAATGTAGTAGCCCTACTGTTTACATGTGAGATTTAGAAAGTCAGACAATTTTATTGACCAGTTTTTTCTTTTTGTTTCTTTTAAATATCACAGTGCTT
>WEIT01031434.1:5593-29437 GCA_013389985.1 Dryoscopus gambensis | reverse complement strand
GCCGCAGGTGCCCAGCGGGAGCTCCGCGGGCGCGGAGCGGGGCCGCCTGCACGTCCCGCGGCGCGGCCAAGGTGGCAGCAGAGCACAGCGTTAGGGGATGGATGCTCGGCGGCCACCGGGGGACACTTCCCCCCCTCGCTCCTTCCAACACGCTCTGTTTAAACTGCCGCACACCCCTTCCCCCTCTTCCCCCGTCTCCACGTAATCTTGGTAACAGTCCGATTACTTGGACTTTGAACAATTTTCCCCCTCACTATCACCACACTATAAATGTGTCAAGGATGCATTTATTTATTTATTTGCTAGCAAACCGCTTTGCATGGTTGAAAAGCCGTAAACTGAAAGGAGAATATAGAAATATATTCTCTTTAAATTATCTGTGATCATACAAGATGGTTAGCCTGGAGTGATGGTCCATTGATCCATAATACAACCTCACTTATTTTATAGAAAATGTAAGATGGGGTAACATTAAGGAATATTATAAACATAAAAGTGTCTTTTTAATATTTTTTCCCCTCCAGCTATAGTCTTAGATTGATTTCTGCAGCTTGCAAGAGAGAGGGTAAAAGGAAGTTGAAATAATTTTGTAACTGGGAGTTTGGTCTAAATCATACTGAATAATCTCAGGTTTTGTCAGCAATGTAAAATTTTACTTCAGGCCTTAAATTCATGTAGCTGACAGAAGGGAAAAAATCACTGAGTGTATTTTTCATCACATTTTGGAAAATCATCTTATTAAAAAAGGTTTTCAGGAAGGAAAGGGAAAGGGAAAGGGAAAGGGAAAGGGAAAGGGAAAGGGAAGGGAAGTTCGGGAAGGGAAGTTTCAGGGAAGTTTCAGGGAAGGCAAGGCAAGGCAAGGCAAGGCAAGGAAAGGAAAGGAAAGGAAAGGACATTTAGAATAGCAGACAATGAGTTATTAATATATTGTTACATTTTATTGAATTCTAAACAAAAGGAAGTTATAAATGTGTTCCTTTCCCCTTCAGTGAAACAAATGAAGCACTTAACTAGAACTACATTAGTCTGGGAAGCACCCATACCCAATATGTGCTTTCTCTGAGCTCTCACCTCTATGGTGAACTTAACATGAAAATACCATACTCATTCTGAAACAAAGTTTGGCAGAGTTTGTCATATGACTCAGATAGTAAACTTCTACCATTTTGGAGTTTAGAGACTGGATTTTATTTCCAAATAAAATTAATTAGAAAACTTAGCTATGCCACTAGATTGTCCCTGTTTGTCATGTTTCTCATTAGTGCTTTCTTTCCCCCCCCTTTCTGTTTAGTCCATTGTTACTTCCTTTTTTATAGTTGTATATGCTGTTAGATAACACCTTGTCATTGTATGCATAATGCTTTGGGTTGCTGCACGTCATAGTCTTGACCTAATAGAGGTTCTCCCTTCTTTACTCAAATGGATTTCTGCATTTAGCATTCGACAGTTTTATGATAAACTATTTCTATGGATTGTGTTTGGGCTTTGGCCATCCTTCACTGCCTGATATCAAGAGACACAGANTTTTTTTTTTTTGGTCTTCTGAATTGAGGAGGACGTTCCGAAGTTTTCTGTTTGGGCCTACTTGTCAAGTTGATTACCAGTGAAACCAGGATATAAGCTGCTCAAAATCTTTTGATTTTTTTCCCTTTTCCTTCTGAACACCTAAGAAACTCAAGTTAAATTTTCTTAAAATCAAAACAGATCTATCCAGATGCCAGCCAACAGACATGCTGGAAGTGGATAAATAGGTGAGACAGGAACACTGGACTGCAACATTTTTTTTTCTATATATTTCAAACAATAAAAAGTAAACTTTTCTGACCAAGTTTTTTAACCAAAATGAATTATGCTATCTTATTTTAAGCAAAAAATCTATGGAGGAGATAAGATTCTATATATATATTGATGTTTCTCACCTTAGTTTTCATGCTGACAACAGCTGCACAAATATAGATCAATCCAATCAACAGTTAGTTGAATTCAATAAAATTAAGGTAATTAAAGTGGCTAAATCATGACAGAAGAGTCCAGCAGTCATTAAACATTGTTATGCATCGTTTCTTTGTGGGCTTGTTTAGTTTTTTCATGTATAGACAATGCAAGAGAAGAGAATAATGAGAAAAACTGAAATCAACACATATATGAAAAAAAAAATTACAATTGATCTAAGTACCTACCATGGCTAGAGTGGTAGGCATAAGTAAAACCTTCACAGTAATGTACCAATAGCCAACATAAATTTTTCCTTTCACATTTTCTAAGTGTAATCATTAAGATCCTTTTCATTGTCATAGCCAGCTTTTAAAATAAGGGCAAATCTTCCATCTCTGGTTCTGTCACTGCACCTTTATGTTTCTGGAAAATAAAGTCCACGCATTTCTGTCAGATAAACCCTTGCTTCACTATATAGAGCTGAAACACCTCAGTGAAAGTCACACAGCATTCATTAAGTTGCCCCTTATGCATGCAGTCCTCTTCTTTCATTCTAAGTGGAGAAGCCTAGAAGGCAGACTATCAATCTACTGTAGAGAAAGCATCCCTTTCTGATCACAAGGCTATCTACCCAGTCTCCTGTGGGAGCTCAAGAGCTCACTCATTCTAATTTTCTACTGATTAAAAAATGAGATTTATTTGTACTTTCTTATCCACAGGTTTGGCAAGCTCAAACCATTCTTTCACTTTTGCCTCTGTCAAGTCCATTTCTGTAACTTTTTGTATTTTCAAGGGGATGGTTACAATTATGACAGAGTGCCTCTAAATGATCAAAGAAGAGCCAGTTTTCTTTCAACTCCGTAAACATGAATGAACATTAGAATTATGAGAAAATATAAAAGTTAGACAGGAGAACATTATTTTTTTAAAAAATTAGCCTGGTAAAAATCTCTAAATATTATTTAAAGAGAGAACATAAAAAAATCCTACCATTTTTAATATAGACCCCAAGGCTCATGGCATAGGTTTAGCTTTATATTTGCTTGATTTCCATGCATGGCTTTACACAAGGTTGGCAAAGGTTGTTTCACAGTATTTCAAAATACTTCAAGCTCTATCTGACAACTGTTAACCCTCTTTCAATTCCAGTATCAGCTAATTATGTGTCATAGGATACAATGGAGAATGCAAATTTTCTATTGAAGTTTATTGATTTTTGCCTTTTCTGGATTAATCTCTAGATTAATAAATTTGATAAACATCAAACATCATTTGGTAAAACCTTTTCTAGTCTTTCCTGTTTATTTATTTTAGAATATATTGTTGTAAAAAGGATAGGTGAAAAAGAAAATTGGTTTTAGTTACCTAAAGAAAAAGGTATAAAGACGTTACCCTGACCTTCAGGGTCAAGAAGGAGAGGCTACATGATTACACCTCCAAACTCAGAAAAAAATGAGCAATAATCTTTGCACACTAGTGCACTAAGAGGTCCCCTTTCCAAGGGCTATTATTAGAGGGCAGAAAAACATTGCACCATGGTACAGACTGATTACCTGAAAGGAAAGGGAAAAAAAAAGAATGACTAGGCAGATGGTATCTGTTTTGCATCCTTGTAAATTTGCAGTAAGCTTTCAGGTCTTCAAGAGGATTTTGAGGCAGTGAAAGTATCTTGTGAAACCATTTGTCTTGCTCTTTAGCAGTGCAAAGCACCCACATCACAGATTTGTGGACTGAGGGGGATAGGAAGGTTGTCACAGCAGTCAACAACTTCAACTCCTTCAAAACTTAGAGCACCAGAATAATTTTTTTCAGACCTAAAACTTTTTCTTAGGATTTATTAAAAGAAATTTTATGCCACTTCAATAGTCTCTTTCTGAACAGGAAGGCACTGCCTTTTAGACTTAAGGGAAATGTTGTCAGGAGGATCAAGGATCTCTGATTGCATCTGCTGAACCAGTGAAAGGTGCTCATCCAGGTAACCATGGCCTGCTGACAGAAAGAGAAGGGATGTGCATTTATGAGGGACACATGCTATGTTGAAGTAGAAATGTAGTGCTAAAAGTTATGAGGATGCTTACTGATCGATGTCATGAAGAATATGGTGCCTAGTGCCAGTAGATTTTTTATTTCATTCCCATAGTATAGCAGAACTGGGAAAGTCTAAATTTGTTTCACTGATGGGAAGCTGAAGGAACCTTCTGGTGACAAAATCCATCTGCCGAATTGCACCAGGACTGCAAATTTAGGGTGAACTTAATTCAGCTAGGAGTCATTGTTAAGAAATTCCATTCCTCTTGTGGAATTCTTGTGTTTTCCATTCAGCAGTCTTTGCAATTCTCAAGACCTTGAACAATCCCTAAGGAAAGACCAATTTTGCCTTTTATATATACTGTATACATTCAGCCTCTGAGAGAGTACTGACCATTTTGTATAAAACCCCAGCTATAAACAAAGATAACAGCACATGGGAAATTCTTTTTCTGGATCATATATAGACATATATATTTAATTGTCTTGCAAGAATTAATAATTAAGTAATTGAGGTCTACTTCTTCTTTGCTTTTGGCTCAAACAGACCCTTCCTCAGTTCATTATATGTTTTCTATTCAGGCTATTCAGTTAATTCTGCTTACTTGGTGGTGACAAATTGCACTTGAAATCTATCATGAGATTATTTAGTTAAACATACCACACTTAAAATGTCCTAGGTGGAGTAGTTATGAAGTAGAGCCAGGAATATACCCCCAGGATAAACTGAACTTTTTACTTGCATCATAAAATGATCCTCCTTTCTGTGCCTCAGGCAAAAAGAATGCTAAGAAGTTAAGCTATTCTTTTGGTAGGGTTAGAGAAGACAGTGAAATCCTCCCTGAGGAGAATGAAGCAGCTTGAATGTGTAATCGTTTATTGGTGAATTTTAGTAAGTCCAAACAATGAGTTAGAGAGAGGAGAGCTTTCAGGTTTTGGCTCATTCATTTTAATTTTGAAGCATATGCATATTCGTCAGCATTTGTTCATCAGAGAGACAGATTTCTGCAAGCTCAAAGAAGCTGGGGCTTCACTATAGGAACATCTTCAGAATTTATTTCCTGCATTTGTCAAACACAATTTTTCTTAACCACTATTGAATAAAATAGTCTAACTATATACTTCTGTTGTCATTGTCCTTAGGTTTCTCGGGTCTCAAATGTCATTGTTGGCTATTGAACACTCTTATGGCCAGTCTTAGCATTCTTACAACTTTCGGCTTATTGCTGGACTTGTTGTAGGGAACAGCAAGAAAAAGTGAGGATGAGCTGGAAGTCAAGGGTGATCCCAGAAAACGGCAGTGCCCTCAGCCAGTCCTGCAGAAGGGAGGCATGGTGGACAAAAAAGGGGGCTTGGTACTGGGTTCATTAATATTCCCAGCCATGCCAAGATGGAGAGTCAGGCTCAGGGTTCACAGAAGACTGGAGACAAGACTGGAAAGAAGGCTATCATGCCTGTCCAATGTCCATCCAGAAGACAGGACTGAAGACCTGCACACCTCCAGCAGTGACTGCCTCTGGTGCCACCCCCAAGGTGGCACAAAGTCCCTGTACCAGAGCAGAGTTGGAGAGAAGGAGTGGGGAGAGGGGCTCCCAGGGAAGAATGGACACAATCAGGGCCCATGGATTCCCCCAGGACTCTGCATTTATGACACTAGCCACCAGTAACTGCACGCTAGACTTACTAAAAACATGTAATACTTGATGAATACATAACATCAGCTCTCCGAAGGGTCATTTCATAAACTCACAAACAAGCTCCAGCTCTTTCCTCTGACAATAGTTAGTTTTAGCAATCCATACTGGATAGTCTTTTGCATTACATATTTGAAAGACAGAATATTTCACCTACATGTAAGTGTTAAGCTCTTTTCAGATGCTACCAGTGCTTCTCTTTTCTTAGTCTTTTCATTGTTGTGCATGAGATTGGACAGTCTCAGAGAGGAGATACACCATTTCCATTTTGAACAATTGTCTTATAATTTTTCTTATAGTTGATGATAATTTGACAGGGATAACTTCTAGAGTAAGACATGCAGACTTTTGCAGTCATCTAAACTGAGGAGGTTTAAGCAATTATTGATCAAAACATTTGCTGTACTCCTGCAGGTACATTTTTTGCAGCAGTTATTACTGAGATGTATTCTTGAACCTCTGCAGATGACAGCAAAATATGTACTAGCAATGACCAGGGTCAATTTCCAGTTTCCTTTTTGTTGTTAGGCTGTAAACTGATAACTGTCAGGAGTTGCTCTCAGTCTAAAAAAGCTCTTTCTGTTGAGGGAAAATGAGGAAAGGGATGGGTGGACAACTGGGGGAGGTAATAACTTTAGCCAGTGCTGCTTGATCCCCCACTGCAAATGAGTCAACAGTCATAGCCTCTAATTTAAAGTTGCTAACTTTCAAGAATGCAAATCTTTAAACGAGAAAAAAGTCAAGAAAAATCAAACAAACCCATTAAAGAACAAATACAAGGTAAGAGAACAAAATAATTATTGGAAGAAAGGAATTCCTAGTGAATATTGGGTTAGATTTCCACATCATACCATAGACTGCCGTCATGATTTCCATTGGAAATGCAGATTTTGAATCTCATGATTTTCAGTTTTGTGTCTGAGAGAAGACTGGAGTTAAGAGTTCTGGTTTTATTTCACTTTTTTTGTTACTGCTAAGGTTGCATTTATTGGATTATTTGTTTTGATTTCCCCTCCTTTTATTTTTCTATATTTTAAACTGCCCAGAAATGCTGAATAATGTTTGTGCCATGTGATACCTGAGCTAAGGAGTCTGTTGCAGTCAGTACCTGTGAACTCTTCATTGCCTGTAGCCTCAGGGCGTTGTCTACTGTCACTTACCTTATCCTCTGATAGAATTATTTGACCTAGCTAGGCTTATTTCAGGTTTGCAGGGGATGATATTAAATTTATAATTTCCTAGGAAATCTGTTCTTGGAGACAGGTGAGTAGATCCTTTGGGAATATCTCTTCTGTAGTTGTACTAAAAGAGAGATCATTAAATTGCTTTCTGTGCATTCAGTTACTATTACAAATCTGGAATTCTATACTAGGATATAAATGGACAAAAAATGTCTCCTGCTCTTGCAAGGCAAACTCTACTGAATCAGCTGAGTCAGATCAGACTGACTGGTCAAATTTTGATGCAGCGAATCAGAGAATTGGTATAGCTGTGCCAACACCCCGTTACTTCTGGCCATGCTGTTGTTTGACACTTTAGAGAAATGTGCAAAAAAATCTATAAACCACCTGGCCAATTGTTCAAGTTACATATCTTGATTAAAAAAGTTATGGATGAAGAAGCAGAAGTCAGGGAAACTGATGATCTCTTTCTAGTTGAGTGCTCAGTTAGACACCTTGTATTCAACAGAACATGAAGAAGCTCCCTTTTGTTTCTCAGCTTTTGCTAAATGATCATATTTTATGAAGCATGCACATACTAATCACAGACACAGACAACTGGACTATTAAGATTCATTAAATTCATTGATTTGTCTTTTTCTTTCTTATCAGTCATTAATGATGCACAATGACTTGTCTCCCATTTTTTTCATGTTTTCATCTATATTCTTCATATTTTATCTCGAACAAAGAGTAGTCTTGTGTCATGAAGGCTCATCAAAGTCATAATTGCACTTCATTTATCTGCATTGAATTGTCTGTCATCCGTTGGCATCTTGAACGCTCAATACATCTTTCTGCACTTGTCCTCATTCTTCCTCATTTACATCTCCTGGATCATCCATTACTTCTTGCTAGCTGCTTTCTGCTTTTAATTTTTTTTTAATTACCAGGTGTGTTTGTAACCTTCCAGCAGTTTCAGTCCAGAAATATTGGTAATGTTTTTTTTCCACATTTAGCAAGAGTTTATATTCAACACTACTATTTACCTAAAAGACTAATGTGCCCCAGAAAGGCAGAATAAATCTCAGTACTGAGGATCCGTTATACACCACAACAGGCTACACACCTTTTCCTAATCTATCTTTTATGCTCTGGACATTATCCTTGACATAGCCTAAAACTCAAAAGCACTCCAAATTCCTTATTGTAAATAATTTCTATAAAATTGTCAGCTGATAATTATTAGACTAGTGGCCAGAAGGGGATAAGGGCTGTTACTGCTGATTTTCATTCCTTCTTGGTTTTATCATGCATCATGTTTTATTTTTAGTTAATTAAAATATTTCCTTATTTTTTTCTTATTGCCTTATTTTTCATATCTTTCTTATGCTTATCTTTTTCCTCCTAGGTACCTTTCTCATCATTACTACATCTTACTTTAAAAGACCTGGTTTTACAGGTTACAGAGGGTGCTTTACAAATTAGATAAAGAACTCAAACTTTAGAAGGCTGCTTTGGAAGAAGTAAATGTGGAAACATTAAATTTGGGCTGTACAGATACTGTGTTCCTCATGTGTAAAATGGGACAAATGAGCATCCTTTCCTTCACTAGGAAATCCTTCTTATGACTAAGTGAAGGTTATCAAGCAGAAGGTTACTGTAGAAGGATAAAACAGTACATACTTTACGTTTCAGATTCTTAACTGACGCACATTGGTATGATGGAATCAATGAAACTGTGGTGGTTTATATGAAAGGAAAACAAATGTGGATGATTTGTTTATTTTTTTTTGCATTTAGCAGAGAGTCAGGCAGATTACCAGTTGTATCGTTGCCTCCTGTAGGCGGGTTTCAGAGGCCTAGGAACTTTATTTACTTGAGCTCAGATGAATAAAACACTATTTAGTGTTTGGTAATTCTTTAGACTAGAAATAATATCAGGTCACAAGAAATCTGCTGAAACTCTGTTTACGTTAATATATCTCTGTAATTAATTTTTATACTTTCACTGAAATTGAAATTCCTGATAGTGTGTGCAAAGTATTAAATAGCATTAAAAAGAGCAGAAGCCAGGTCAAAAGGGACAAATACTTCACCAGTCTTCTTATCTTTTCATATGTTGTTTTAATTTCAATTAATTTTATAAATACTAGAAATACTTTGTATCTTTATACACACTGTACCATGAAATTAGACAAACCAAACTTTAGCAAGTGTTATATTTTTAAAGTAGCAATGGAATAATCTAAGGGGTCTGTGCTAGAGTATGCCTAATTTGATTTTTAAATGTTTTTATTTTAGCAATTTTTAACTGAGAAAGAACACATAGCTTGGAAACATAACCAGATAATCCATTATGATGGCTAATTATCTTCAATGCCAATCATACATTTGAGTTTGTCTATCTTGAATTTTCAGCTATTGTACCCTACTACAGATTATGACATATGAACCTTCCCATTGCAAACAAAATGGATTTGTCTCCTTAATTTCCTTAACTAACAAAATCTTTTTTCCTCTTTTCCACTCTTTTGTTGGTTACTAGTTCCTTGTCAACTACAGCATCTCCCACCCACACATCCCAGCTGCCACTCTCTGATTTTCCATCCAAAACAGCAGAATACATCACCTGTTATCAATGCAGCCATTCATTCAAGAAACAATCAACAAATAGATACTTATCTAAGGCTCCTGGCAGGCACCCCTGTTTGAAAGATTGAGGAATTCTATTTCCTGGTCTATTTCCTGATCTTCATCAGCATAGAGTATAACATGGCTCTGGAAAAACTTCTAAACTTCAACTAGAAACACCTAGTAACACAGTGTGAATAGAACAAGTTCGTAGTTTTGCCTGGGTAGCTGTTGAAAAACCTAATTCCAACTGCAGCAGCTAGAAGGAACTCCATTTTTCTGGCCCTCAGGGCCACAGACAAGACTTTATCTCTGACTTCCCATGTTCTCCGTTTCTCTGGTGTTCTGTGGAAAATTCTGTCATTTTTTTGTTCATCTTGCTTTTTCCTGCCATGTTATTTGTGCTGATAAATGCTATAGCACACTCAGGCCTACTGACTGTCTCTTCTTTGCTGCTGTTTAATCCCCTTTGCTACCTTACAACTCCTTTCTGCCAATAGACTGGCTGTGCCACTGCTGCCACTTGTGTCATTGATGTTGTTGTTTTATACATCTATGTGGAAGTGTGCTGTGGATTAACTATTTCTTAGTATTACTTCATAACTTTGACTTATTTATTGCTTGAAAGGACATAACTCTTCTCATGTTGCTTGCTTTTTCTCTTCTTGTACTCTTCTTCCCTCCTTCTTTCCCCTACCCTTTCATTTCTTAACCTCCTTTTATCTTAGCACAGAATCTCAAGCCCTAAATCACAAAGTGCAATGTAATAAGCAGAAGTGGCTGTGCTGTTATAACTTACAAAAGAAAATGAAAAAGGGTCAGGGAAAATGCCCCCATTGATCTCTGCTCTTGCATTTTATACAGCTGTTTCTGTTGCTGTAGGACAGGTAGGAAAAGATGCCAACTTTCAGCTTCATCCCAAACTGCCTATAGGGAAAGACAATATGAAGGGGAAGATGAAATGGCCATACCCCATAGACATCATCTAGAAATTACATATTCAAGCTTTTTTTCCTCCCCACAAGCTATATATTTTAAAATTTTCTCCTCCTCTGTTATCATGATTTTTCTTTTTCATATCTAAACACAGCACATGGTATACCAGGGATAACTGCACTCTTCATTGTCAGGTCTGCTTAGCAATAGCAGGTGAAACCAAAAACTCTGTTCCACTTTGAATATCTGACAGCATCATTTAGAACTACTGTCTGCTCAGCTGGTTATTGCTACAGTCTCTCCACCTAATAGCAACTGCTCAAATTCAGAGGTTTCTGGCTTTCCTACTCCTGCCAGCTGCTGGGGAAGTTTATGAGAGTAACAGGCCTGAGAGAGTGGTAAGCTAAAGAGATATGGAGGTAGAGGGTCACTGGTTATATTTGGGACCTTGTGGCACAATTCCTGATCGAGAAGACGATCTACTGCTCTATGTAGTGGCCATTGAAAGTCTTCCTCAGGAGTTAAACTGAGGTGAAAGAATTTTTAACTGGAATGGGTCCAGCAGTGTTTTAGGCCACATATCTCAAATCCTTCCCTATCTTTTGGTAAATAATTGGTTTCTGCTGTCTCTGAAACTCAGTAGATACCTTCTGGTCATCCTCCAGAGCCCAAAAGCATTTTGGAAAAAAAGAGGGCTGTGACTAGTTTTAAGTTGTGGGAATGCAGTGGCTGTCTTTTGGTCATGTGCTGAGGAAGGATTATGATAGCCCTCTAAAATTAATGAACTCCCACGTCTTTCATCCAAATTATTTCTCTGCCTTATATTTTCTTGTATTTTCTATGTCTGTGACCTCTCACTTCTCATCAGCTCCTCCCTCCAGAGTGAAAGAGTGACAAGATGGCTCAGAGGACCATACATGATTTGAAAGATATTTACCAAAAGAACTCCCTAAAGAAAAAGATGCAGGAAACACTATAATTTACATTATTTGTGCAGCCTTCAGTGGAAGTGTGAGAAGGCTGAAAGGAAAATAAAAGTTATGAGAACTGAAAATGTGAGGTAGGGATGGAGGAAAGTTTGGGAGCAATGGATATCTGAATGCTGTTTCCTATTAATTTAGATTCAATGTGTTGTTAAGCAGCAGCCTGCCACTTTTTTATTTTTTATTTTCACTTGGATGAATTTCTCAAACCATGAAAATTCAGGGCAAACCAGTCACTTTTTCAGTGTTAAACACAAATTAAGAGTTTTTGCTTTATTATCTTTTCCAATGCAGTATTTTGCGAAAATAATTTTTCTTTAGTTCTTTCTAACATAGGCAGAGATCTTCATATATACAGTATATAGTGTACAAAAGCAATGTATACACAAATAAATATATTTGCATAGCCAGGGATCTGCCTGTACTCATACAATCTTTAAGCCAAATTCAACATTTATACAACTTGTGTCTCTGTATTATCCTAGTGTGTTTGGATTAAACAAGTCTGCTGCTTTCTAATTGTCGTGGTTTAACCCCACTGCCAACTAAGCAAAACTGGCACACTAATAAAAGATCTGACGCTTCCTTCCAACCCTGCACAGACCGTACATCTGGGAGATGATTTTGGAAGTGTGAAGACAACAAAGCATCACTTCCTGGCATGTGTTCTACTCCAGATGAACATGTCAGCACACCCTTTTCCATTGCTTACCTGGTGCTAGTGCTCTGTGAAGGGATCTTGTCACCACAGGACGGTTTCCCACTCAGGTTAGTGGAAATTGTCAAACTGTATGTCAGCCTTTTAGAAATCCCAAATCCAGCTGGGCAGTAATGAAAGAGCAATGCCTTTTTTAAGCCAGGGTAAATGACAGAGCATCTACTCTGGATGTCTTGTTCAGTGGCTAATCACTGAATGCGAGGTGGGGAAGGAGTCGTCTGGTATTAACCGGACAGAAATTCTTCCGCTACTGTCTTCTCAGAAGAATATGATTAGCTGAAGGTGAATCCTCATGGACTCCAGTTTTTCAAAAGAATCTGTACAAATCACAAGTCATCATGGCTGGCAGTAGGTGTCTTGCTGTGTTGAAATCTCAAAAACTTTGTTTTCTTACAGGGTCTGAACTCTCAAGTCATAAAAATGACATCAGTCTGACTGCCTGCTTGCTTTTGCCACGTTTTGCCTCTAACTTAAGAGCAGTAGCTATTTTCAGAACAACTGGTGATAATAACTCTTAAAATTTGGAAAAGACTTACAACTGATGTTGCAAAGGTTTGATGTTTTCTCAGGAATGGTCCTTCACTCTTCTGTTCTGGATTTCTGTTAAGGAAGCAGTTTGTTCTCTGTTGCAGTGTGTGTGGCAGTGGCCACAGCGCCCGCACCAACAAATTCCTGGTGGATGAGCACCCAGGGCACTGGAGTCTAACATCCTGGTCACTGCAAGTTCCCATGCTTCCCCAGGAACTGCTTTTTGCATATTGTTCTGTTATAGAGCCAAGATTCCCCCACCCAGTTTTATGCATGCCCTTATATTAATGCACATCCCTTATGGAATAGGTATGATTTCTGGGAAGTTCTGTTACATTCAGTACCTCATTTGTTCATTCAAATAGAACCCTCCCCTGAGTTTGTCCCATTGGATGTTCTCCCTTGTCACTTCACAATTTACAGAACTCCATTGGTTGCAGTTCTTTATCCCGCCCCTTTGGCTCCCATACGAAAAGGGGCTTCATTCCCCCAGCCATTGCTTTTGTGCTTTGTTCTTTGTTGGCTTCTGTTAAAGTTTTGAAGTTGCAGAGAGCTCCCCTCTGTTCCTTTGCCTTTACTGGCGCTCCTTTTACATGGCTCTGCAGCCTGCTCCCTGCGAGAGGGCCAGCACGTTCTGTTACTTTTGTTACAGATCTGTGTCAGCCACGGCTGTGCCAAGGGCCCACCCCGGGACACATTTGGCTGTAGACTCTGTGCAGACTCTGGGCAATCTGCAACCAGCGTCAGTTCTCACCGATGTAGCCCGCAGTTTCGGTTATACCTGTTGCAAAGTAGATGGCAGATGTTCTGCATCCTCCACATCTCACTAATGGGTTTACATTGACAGCAACTGTTTTAGTTTTCAGATCTCATAAAAACATGCGGATGAGTTTTGGCACTGGTAAAAGAAAAGTTGAATTATGAACAAGTTGCTGCAGTGATCTCAGCAGATACAGTGATTAATTGTGTGCCTGCTGGACGTTTGTGCACATTTCTGGAGGTTTGTAGCAATATCCAGGTTTACCACTGCTTTTCATATGTATATTGGACTTGTAGCTGAACAGTAAACAGAATTCAAATAGCTGTTAAGTACATAATAAACAAATAGAAGAATATAATTATGTGACTGGATATATATTTACACAATGTAGAATAATGGTTCCAGAGAACGTTTTCTGGCCTATTGGGTGAATAAAATACATTTCTTAAAGCATTCCAATACTACTTTCATAGTGTTAAGGGGTAAATGAGATAATTACTATTAAGGACATTAAATGAGTTTCTTGTGTGTATTTATATGTGTGAGATCATGCTGCTAGATAGGAATTTTCAGCAACTGCTACCTAACCTCTTAAATAGTGTCTCCTTTACTTCTAATGGAAAAGAAACAGGCTGAAGAGTCATAAGTAAGGCTTTAATTTAATTAGCTTACTTATCTAAAGATAAACAAACTTTTAAGATAACTCACACTTAAAATGCAACAAGACCAGAGAGAAAGAGGTATATTTAATGTGAATTCACTGAACCAGACCTCTTGAGACCAAAGATCACAAATATTTGTGAAATATGTTTCTGATGAACAGACATATTAAGAAGTGCATGGCCAATACGTACAGGTTGACTGGCACAAATACCTTTGACATGGTCATTCCAAACTGTGCTATGACTGGAGTAGTTTATTTTCCTTGGTGGGAAATAAGCATGAAAAAGAAGATTTTATTCAGAATGATGTGTATCAACTCTACTAGTATCTCGCACAAGGGCCAGAGAAAGATCAGGGTATTCAGAACAAAATCCTCAACAAAACAACTTGACAGCCAGAATATCTCTTCTTTTCCAGGGGTTTTCTTCTAACTGTTACTACAGTACTGTTTTACTCTAGTTCAACACATTGCTGAAATTAGGGTCAACTCATTGTCAGATGAACTTTATCCTGTCAGAACTTGAAAACTTCCAAGGATGCAGTCTGTAGTCTTGGCAATCTATTTAATCTTGACTTCTTTCACTGGGAAAAAGTTTTTCCCTATATTATAAGAAGTCAAGGTGGTCAGATGAAGCCCATGGTGACCTGAAAAAGAGAACCATCACTACAATTTTAAAATAATGTATAAAGGAAGACCCAGGGAACTACAAACTGGTGAGCCTCACCTCTGTACCTGGGAGACTGGTGATGAGCAGTGTCCCTCAGGGCTCATCTTGGTACCAGTGCTCTGTAATATCTTTATGAATGACACAGACAGTGAGATTGAGAGCACCCTCAGCAAGTTTGCAGATGACAAGAAGCTGAGTGGTGTGGGTGACAGAACAGAAAGATGGAAAACCATCCACAGGGACCTGGACAAAACATGAGAAGTGGGCTCACAAGAACATATTGAGGTTCAACAAGTTCAAATGCAGGGTGCTGCACCTAAGTCAGGGTAATTCCAGACATAAGCACAGACTGAGAGAGGAAGTTATGGGGAGCAGCCTGAGGAGAAGGACTTGGGGTTTCTGGTGGACATGAGCTCACAGTGTGGGCTCACAGCCCCAAAAGGCAACCATATCCTGGGCTGCAAAAGAGGAGTGGCTAGTAGGTTGAAGGAAATGATTCTCCTCCTCTATTCTGCTCTCATGAGACCCCACCTGCAGTGCTGCATCCATCTCCGGGGTCCTCAGCGCAGAAAAGACATGGACCTGTTGGAGCAGGTCCAGAAAGTGCCACACAGTTGGTCAGAGGGGTGGAGCATCCCTCCTATGAAGACAGGCTGAGACAGCTGGGGTGGTTCTCCCTGGAGAAAAGAAGGCTCTGGGGAGAACGTGAGGTGGCCTTTAGGTACTTAAAGGGTGCTTATAAAATAGAGGGGATAGTAATAGGACAAAGGGAAATGGTTTTAAACAAAAGGAGGAGACATATAGGTTAGATGTTTAGAAGAAATTCTTTACTATGAGGGTGATGAGGTACTGGAGCAGGTTGTGTTGAGAAGTTGTGGATGCCCCATACCTGGCACTGTTTAAGGACAGATTGGATGGGGCCCTGTGCAACCTGATATAGTGGGTGGCATCCCTGCTCGCAGCAGCAGGGCTTGGATCTAGATTATATTCAGGGTCTCTTCCAAACCAAGCCATTCTGTGATTTGATGATTCTAAGATGCTCTTTATCAATGTCTTTACTGGATAGAGTTAGCTAAAACTGGACAAAGTAGCTTTATAGTGTTCTAAAGAGTGGCATGTAAATGGGCATAAGCAATTGTCTGGTTTCTTGAATGTGCTCTCCTCTTGTTCCTACAGCTCAGAATGCAGTTAGCCCTTTCTGTTGCAGGTGTACACTGATGGCTCATGCTCAGCTTGTTAACCACTGCAAACTCCAGGAATTTTCCAGCAGAACTGCCTGGAACTGATCCATCCCAGCCTGTAACACTGCAAGAGGCTCTGCTTCCCATGTATAGGACTTTACATTTGTTTTTCCTGAATTTGATAAGGCTCCTGTTGGCCCCATTCCTTCAGCAAGTCTAGGTCCCTCCACCTACAACTGTATTGGCTGTTCCTCCCCTCCTTGTTGTCACCTGCAAACTTGAAGAAAGGGCCTCATCACCTCCTTCAGGTTATTGTTAGAGACACTGAACAAGATAGATATATAATACAACATTAGTGTTTCAAGAATTCAGGTAGTTCTTTGTGTCTTTCTGGTTCTGACACTCAAAAGTCTCCCTCCTAACTGTTCTTAACTCTGGCCAGCTGAAGCAAGGGTGAATTGCTGGGCTCTACACCACAAAATGTCTTTTATTTCACTGAAAATGTTGTCTGAATGAAGAGCAAAAGATTGTGCCATTCATAATACTGGGCATTCTTTCAACAAAGGGACTTCAAGAAAATCTCTGGTTCAGCAAATGCATAGAAGAGAGTCTTTTGATTTTCATAGCTGTAAAATGCATTACTAGCAGGGTAAGCTTGGTGTATAATTATCATTTCTGAGAATGAATTGAAATAAAAGATCTTTGTGATGAAATATGTGCTCTAAAATGTGTGTGCTATCTTCTATGGATTGTCATTTTTTTTGAAGTCTTAAAATAAATAAATGTTTCCAGAAGCAAACACAGGCGATTTAGATGCCAAATTCTTTTGTTTTCATAAGTGTCCTTTTGAATGCATAGAATCCAGCATTTAGCACTTGGCATCTAATTAACTTGTTATCAGGGAGGAAGTCACGGAGCAATGCCATTCCCCATTCTCAGAAACTGTTTTAAAACTGTGGAGGCAGAGCAGTAATAATAACAGCTTTCTCGGCTTAACTACTGTTTCCCTTCCAGCTCCACACCATACCTTAAAGAAACCCTCCCCCTAACTCAGGCAAAAAAAAAAAGGCAACAGAAAACAAATCTTAAAAAAACCCCCTCCTTAGCAAGATATAACCCTCAGGATTTTTCCCATTATTCAAGTATATTGTTCTTTTATTCTGCTTTGAGAAACCTCATTCTTAGTACATTTTTAAGCTAATGGAGATGAGATTCTGGGGGAGATGAACCAGGGAGTTTGCATCTTTTCTATACCTAGATTTCCAGGAAACCAATTAATTTTAACTGGAATGATGGAGGGACAGTTCTGTCATTCACCTTTTCAAACTGCAGAGCAGGCTTTGCTTGTACTGAGTAGGCTCATCAAATTTACATCACCATTTAATTAAATGTTTGTAGCAATAATCGACCTCATGAGTAAGTAATTTGGTAATAAATAGATTCTACTGTTTCTAAGTCCTATTGCACTGACTCTGAGATGCTATTCATAGCCTTATAGCTTTGCCACAAATCTCATTAGCAATTTACTTAAGTGCATATTTCATTGTAGAATTGACAGTGAATCAGAATGAAGTTTAACATTAGAGATTTCAGAGCATGGTCCAAAACAGAAAATAACATGCCTTCCTCTGAAACGTTTCTTTTCAGGGACAGCTCAAAACAGATATTAAAAAAAAAAAAAAACAAGCCAAACCCTGATTTATTTAGTGTCTTCATGTTTTTCTGGTTTTTTTTACCTGCCTAAATAATTGCTTAAGGAATTTCGTGCATATCTCAATTTGAGTTCAATAGTGTTAAAAGTAAAAAGGCAGGACCTTTTTATTAGTTTTGATAAAATACAGTGATAACCTCGAGAAACCAAAATGGACACACATTTCATGTCCTCCTGCTTCCAAACTATCGATTTATTACTCTGCTTTTGTTTAAAACCTATGAGCTAAGTTCAGAGGTGATGCATAAAATGTGTAATTTAGAGTCCTTTATGCTCAGTTAGACACCTTAAGACCTACTTACACTCACTTACTAGAGTATAAGTCAGTGAAATGGAGTGTAAATTGATGTGATTTACATGTGGAGGAGCTGGCAGAGTGAGAAGGTATTACCTATAGGAGGGAATAGACTTTGTGTGAGCACTTTCTAATGCTCAGCTGGTTTTCTTGCTACTCCTGTGTACCCCTGAGTAAAGATGTCTACATTTGACTGCTTAAGCTCCTGTGCATTCAGTGAGAATTTCTGGGCCAAGGGCACTCATGAAATATAAGAGGTGTGATAAAAGTTGTGTGCCGAGGAGTGAGCATGGGGTTTATGAATAAGTAACTAGAGGATACACTTCCCATTCCTCTTTGTAGTTAGCTGTAAACCCAGCAGTTCTGTAGTAACTTGTAATGACTGTTCTCATCTATGGTTCTTACTCTGCTTTCTATTGGGAAGATTTCTACATCCAGCGCGCGCTGCATGTTTTGCCCTGATGCCTTGTTTGACAAGCTGGCAGGTAAGAGGAAAGCTCCACCATATTTTCAGTGGGATAAGAACATGCACCTGGCAGTTACCACGTTGCTGTAATTTCACACTCATACCCTGCAGTAAGCTGCTCTTTTGCCAAGTGAGCTATGTAAAACCTTGTCAGCTCCCAGAATTATACCACTTGAAACATGTCAGTTGAAACACTACCAGTATAGAGGCAATTCCTGCAGGATAAAGAACCATAAATCTATTAATCTCAGTTTCTACTGCCTTAAAACTCTCCTGATAGTACACCAATTTAATAATTAAAAAACCCCCCAAAACCTGACCAAAATACTTAGCCTTAGATCATGGTTATAACATAAGCAAGACTCAGGTTTCAAGTTAATCTGAAGTACAAAGAAAATAAGGGGATAGGGCATAAAGAACAAAGGAAGAAGAGTAATGGAGATATAAGCTATCCTAGTTAAGACTCTGGGAAGACTGGCCTCAGCTCCTCTGGAAAGTTTTGGAGCATATATAGATAAAGTGTGAAAAAAAAAAAAAAAGGAAGAAAAAAATGTATCCAGCTTTTGCTTTGCTGGTAAATCTAGATGTAATTGTTCTGGACAAAAAATATTTCAGCAAGTGTTTTTCATTTTGCTCAAAGATCTGACACTGGGTTTTCATTTTTTTATCTTTTAATGTCTCTTTTGTTTTGGTTTGGTTTGGGTTTTTTGTTTTGTTTTTCTTTAATTCCACATTTTGATAGAAAGCCTTTATCAAATCATTATTGTGATGTAGTTACATATTTTATTATACAAGATGATAAAGGTATTCTATGGGTATGATCTATATGTATGCATTTTGCTAAGTATATTAGTATTATATATTGGTAAAGTTAAATTTTATAGACAGAAAGAATTAAGCTATTATATGAACTATAATTTTTATGTACAATATGTTTTTTTAAAATTCTATTTTATTTTTCCCACAGCTAAACTGTAAATAGGTAGCTAACCACAATAAGTAAACCTACTCTAGGATTAAATTGCTATTTCAGTTTGCATTCAAATCTCGATTTATACTAAGAAGATTTTGCAGTGCAGCCAAAAGCTTTTTTTGTGCGGGACTGAATCCAGCTAATGCGTTCTGAAACTGGATTCAAGACAAAGAAAGTAATTTTTTGCTACATATTAGAATGATCATAAGTTCCAATATCAATTCAGCTCACTTTCTATACAACTAGCTTCATCTTGATTAGAGTTATAATTTTCATCCTTTTTTTCACATGTTTCTAAATGAAATCTTGCACTCTACCTTGAATTTACACATGCATGTTTCCCAGATAGTAATATTTATACTAAAATGATGAACATTAATGTCACCCAACTCTTCTATTAAGTCCTTCTTTAAATAATAAAGACATGAAGCCATCAAAAATTTCAATGGCTACAGTTATGGTCCATTTTCAGCTCATTGTTAAACCGTACCCCACAAATAAACAAATACTTACCTCATTAATATTTAAAGAAATATCCTATCTGTTTCTATTTCAAAATAGCTAACATTATATCTTAAAACAAGTGTATTAAAAGAAAAAAATAAAATTGGGGCTAAATATGGCACCAGGTCTGATTTTAAAAATAAAAAGAAGAGTTTGGGAAATCTTGTAACTCAAGAGAAAATAAGTGTTTATCACATTGCTCTTTGTTAAAAAAAGAAATATGAAGTTCAGGGAATAAATTTAGAAGAAAGAAAATATGCAAGCTAGCTTAGATAATATATCCCCAAAGAGGATAATGAATATGAGGCCACTTGGACTTACTCCTGATGTTCATGTGAACAAATCTTTATTTTAAGGTAAACTGACTCAGCAAAGCAAAAAGCTACAGCAAATGTCAGTGAAACAATTTTCCATGAGCCAGCCAGGCATTAGAAAGAGTTTGTGTGTGTACATGCGGCTAAAGGAACCAGCACTCCATCCCCACAAGGGCTCTTCCACTGGCTGTGATCAGCAGGGTCACTTGGGGCAGGGTGAGACTGGGGCAGGCACAGGGCAGCCCCGGCTGACCTGAGAACTTGTCAGAGCACAGTCAGATGCATGGAAGTGTTGACTTGCAGCACCACTGTGACATTTGAAAAGTATGGCATGGTTTTGGAATTAACTAAAGGGAATATAATTATCTATGATATTTATGTGTCTCCAGTTACTGTGCTATTTTGGTGTCAGCTGTAGAGCTGGGATAATGCCAGTGGCCCAAGGAGATACTTTTCTTGCTATGGTTCTTCTGAGTATAGAAGGAAAAGTTTTAAAATTTCTTTGTCTTCCTGCACTTTTGCCTTTTTTAACGTGGGGATACCACATTGCGTCCCTAAGATTCACAATTAACATGAAAAACCGGAAATAAATAAGAATGATGGAATTTATTTCATACAGTCATTGGAGATATAGATCCACCTTGGCACATATTAACATAGGAGTTCAGGAAGTAGACTCAGGTTATGAACTCCTGTAAGATGAAGCCCTAGAAACACTTTGTAAAGAATTCATTACCTAGATTTAGTAATTCTTCTTTCTCCTGCTTCATTTAATCAATTTTTAGGGAAGTTTTGACTAAAATTCTATCTGAATTGTAGGGTGAGGCTTTCATTCCTGTCTGTTTGACAGACTTTGACCAGTTAAATTTGAAGATACCAGAATTCACCAAACAAAATTGAAAACTATTTGTGAACACCTTCATTTTCTCACGGTTTCAATAAACATCTTCAATTATTTTTCCACTAAATTCATCAGCACTGGTATCAGGCATGGGAAGAATTGTAAATCTGAATAACTGCGTTTAAGCTGTTAGCAATGCTATGTAATTTAGGAACAATAAGTTTTTTGAGTACAATAACTAATTTTCTGCTTTGTAGAAGCCTTAATAGCCGTTGCATGGGTAAATTAGGCATTTTCTTCAATACTATCCTTATATTTAAGAAGTTCCCATATATGAATAAAACGTGCAACATTAGCCAAATCCATCTGCTTGTTTAAGCTAAGATTCTTTTTTATGAAGAGAGTGCTTAGCTATTTGTAGCTGTTTATTGCATAGTTGCTTACTGACTATGATTCTGACTTACTTGAGAACTGTTTTTAAAAAGCAGAATCATTGCTAGAGTGTTTTCAAAGATACCTCACCTTTCTAAGGTAGTTCTGCATCTTTAGGACTTGAAATATTTAAAAGTCTGATGCCTGAGGTTTATAAATTGATGTAATCCTGACTTTTTGTTCTTGTTCTTTTGTTTTAAAGGGCAGACTGCTGTATAAAGTTTTTGTTCAGGAATGAACATTTTTAGGGTGAAGAAAAATACACTTTCAAAGGTATAAAGCCATACTAAAATCTAGGACCCACATTCTCTTATGATTCAACTACTGTATCTTCACTGAAGCAAAAAGAGGTGCTCCAGATTGTCAGAAGTGTGAAATGAGAACAGGATCCTTTCCTAACATGCATCACTGTGAATTTTAACACCATACATATGTCTAAAATCCAAAGAAACTCGTATCTATCTTTGGCTTTGGAAGCACATGAAATTTGAGTGAGCAGTTTTCTTAACCAAGAATTAAAAATAGCAGATAAAGGTATCTAATGCAGACCAAAATCAAATAAAAATGGCATATGAATCAGTGAACAACTCACACTACAACTCACATTGATTGATTCATGAATAGTTTATGTCCTCTCAATCTTTATATTAAGCAGAACTATTCCTGATTTTATGATGTTACCTGCATTGAAAACAGCATATTCTCTGATCATTGACAGGTCTCTTTTGGGTCAAGTTTTTGCTATTGTGTTCATCAAATAAATTTACATTTGATACTATGGAATGAGATAAGGTAATCCACTGTAGCAGTATTAATGTTACACCTCACCACCTGTATTTTGGCTTCAGCTCTAAAGGTCACTATTGGTATTATTAAAAGAGAAGTGTATTGAAGTGTATTGACTAAGGAAATGCCTAGACCAAAGTCACAGCAAGCCAGGAAGAGAGAAGTCTTTCTAAGGTCTAGGCTAATGGATTGGAAGTTATCAACTGTCCCACACAATGGGAAAGCTCATGCACATTTCTCAGAGTAGAAATACTCATTGAAATCTTTAATGAAAAGCAGAAAAAGTCTGCATTTCAAAGGAAATGAAATAGTCAATGGGTCTGTCATATCCTGAGTTTCTTATTCTCCATCTTTTTCCCTGTCTAAGATTGTGATTGGTGTATTTTGGGTTTGGGCCCATGCCACTTACGATCTTACTGACCCTTTCTTCTTTTATCTGGTATTTCAAGCAACAAAGGACAACCATACACTACTAAAAAGAAAAGGATTCTCTCCAACTCCCTTTTCCATGTGCCTGTAATATCTGTTTGAAAGATATGACATGGTTCTCAGGAAAGATCTTTTTTCAGTATGCATTAGCTAATCCCATTAAAAACTCCATGGAGTATTTTTCACTTTGGCGCACAGTAGAGCAATTTTTCATTGTTTGGAGAGCTCCATCTGTATTGTTTTATTAAACAGAATGAAAAGGAACAATCAAGCTCATTTAAAGCACTTTCAACAAAAGATCTCACACATATGGAACCACAGACAAATCCCCCCATATGTCAGTCACTGACCCCCAACACGAACACTGATTTCACAGCAAGAATAGAGTGGTGGACTCTGGATGTCCTTTCTATCCTGTATTACTGCATGATTCTAAGATCATAGTTTGGTTTTCTTTGGTCCAGGCTATGGTGCTTAAGATTGAAGTTTGGATCTCTCTGTTACTACAGGAAAAAAAAAAATGTAGGCTCAAGAACAACTTCCTTAAATGAATCTAGTAATGTGCATGCTCAGGAATCACTGAGTAAATGAAGAGTAGGTGATACAAATCTACAAAACAAAAAAAAAGTTCATTAAATTTCACCATTAAAACTCACCTACTTCTCCTCAGAATTCCATGTAAAGATAATTAGTGAGCTATTCAAGTAAATCAGATCTCAAGCCGTGGTTGAGAACCTCAGAAATCACAGAGTACAACCTGACTGTTGATGTAGACTGGTATCCCACCCTGACAGCATTGCATGGAAGCCATCCATTCGGTATGCTCTCACTGTTTTCAGGGTCTATCCTGGCCATCCAGGTTAAGAAGGGGAAAAAAAAGAATATAAGGAGGTCTTTCTTTTCTTCTCTCTTGCCCTTCTTGATTATTTGCATAAAATTTAATGGGGTAATGTGGATGTCAGAGGTGACATCTTTCCTTGTTTGTCTACTTTGGATAATCATTAGTCCAGAGTTTGGCTTGACTTGGATTTGAACTCTGATTTTTGCCTCTTGGTATGTTTTGAGCTGCCTCAGAAAGATGACAGGATAAGTGTAAAACTCTCCTACCAAGGACACAAGGCAGACAACAGCTAGCACAAGGCATACAGTGTGGCAGGAACAGCCACAGCTGTTTCACGAGTACTGGAAGCTCTTTCTCTTTGGGG
>WEIT01031433.1:725-18287 GCA_013389985.1 Dryoscopus gambensis | reverse complement strand
ATTAAATAGAAAAGGTGTCACCACACTGCACTACTAAGGTCCTGCAGGGTATTGCAAGAGGATGCTTCATAAAGAGCACACAAAGCAAAATAATGATTTACAATTTTTTGCATTAAAAATAAAAACAGAAATATAACTACAGAGCTGTAATCAAATTTGGAGTTGATTTTTTAAAAAAGCCTTAGCCCAGTAAAACTCACAGAACTACAGTGCACGACACAAGACGGGGATGATACCACAGACACGACAGACATGGAACAGCATGTGTTGGTGTTAAAACTTACAGGCACGTAAACTGGTGGAGCAATCATTAACAGAGACAGAAGAAAGTGGGAAGGCTCTCTCAAGGGTGTCCATGTTACTATGTACACTGCCTGACATGCAAGAGCAGTCACGCTCAGAGCGTCCGCAATCAAAACAACATGCCAGTCTCATTCTCTTGTAGATGGACATCTTGGCTATAACCATGTGTTGGATGGGAGGAGAGGAAGAGCAGCAGGTTAATGGCAAGGTTATATATATAACAAGGCAGCTGGAAGGCAATTTAAGGGATTTAATACAGGCCTTAGTTAATGTTAACAGTCTTGACCCAGGAAAAAAAAATGCAATGAGATTATTGATAACACTTTGGCTGTACATTAAAAGTAGGGCAAAAGATAAATTGCTCTTTATTTCTGTTCAGTCTTAGAGGGTGACCGCAGTCATGGGGAAGAATTACTGTTTACAGTCAAGCGTTTGGATCAAAATAGAACACCGTTAAAGCACAGAATCCTAAGAATATGCTTTTCTCTTGGCACAATTAATACCACTGGGTTCAAATGACAACAAAATTTGCTAGTCCATTAGATATTTTTGGCTTATCCTGTTTCCTGTAAAAATCAGAGATTTCTTTATATATAAATATATATATGTATGTTTACACACACAAAACCACACATACACATATATTCTTACATACACACACTCATACACACATATGCATTAAACATATACACACATATATATACACATATATAAATATATTTATTCTTAAACATATGATAATAATTTCTCTGTATTAAACTGTGCCAAGGAACTCCTTTACTGCAATTAATCACATATTATTAAAGAGTTACAAGGTATTAATAAAATTTTCCAAAAAAATTATTTTGCTTACATTATATCTTCATAAATTCAAATTAACTCTTGACAGAATACCAAAATTTGCCCATATAAAAGACAAAACTAATAATGGTAAATATGCTCAACATTAAGATCAGTTCACAAATAAGGCATCACCAAAAGCACACAGAGCATTGATCCACTGAAACATGCTGAACCAATCATTGGCATATTTTTTGCTCTGGATTTAAAAGTCGGTCAAGAACAAAATAACTGAATGTAGAATTATGTGTTAATTCCAAAACAAGTGCCAGGTTAGACAGAACATTTTTATCTTTCAGTCATCCGAATGTCCTTGTTATGTGTTTCCAGAAATACACAGCATCCTATTTTATAAATGCATGTATAATTACCATCCTCGAATTTTTATGTCATCTGAATCAGGTATGTTTATGTCTCAAGAAATCCAAAGGCCATTTAGATTGTTTCACATGTTGCAGTGAAGCAACTTTTGGTAATGGTTTAGATTGAACTGACTCAATTATACTAAAAACAAAACAACACTGACAGGCAAAAACAAAACCTTAAAAGTGAATGCAGAAAAAAAGGTAATGTTTCTCTGGCCTGTACCTTCAGTTTAGGATGTCTTTTTGCCTTACGGTAATGACATTAAATTTAAAAGAATTTTTTTTTCCAGTTTCTTAATCCCACAGTCACCAGGAAAGAGGGATTGAAATCACTCAAATGGGTCAAGTCCTGTTCTAAGGCCTTGATGGCTTGCCATACAGTATACTTGTCAAGCAAGGGTAACATTATGATTGTGGAAAACAGGCATTGAGGGAGATGAATGAGTGATCTCTTCAGCAGCGACTCCATTCCTCTAAAACTTTGCTCACATGACTAATGCCATGTTCTTTTAGCATCCTAGTAGAGTTATCTTACAGCTGTTCAGAAATTCATCATGCAGCATCAGGCTTGTTCATTGCATGGTACATCATTTCTCAGAGCTTGGCTTTTAGTAAGAAGGTTTCCACTGCAGCTTTTGATGCATACACATTCAAACTACACAGAAAATTCAAAACAGCATTTTCCCACATTTTCCCTCTATCTAACTCTTCCCAAAACATTCTTTAAAGTTGAAAAGTTGGACAGCAAAAGAAAAGTGAAGTAAGTTACCAAAAGTGTGACAGTCTTTCCAGTATGCCTACTTTCTTATTTTTTAAGGAAATGAAAGAAAAATAAAGGGCATTTGTGAGACACAATAACAGTAGGTGAGGTAAAAAGCAGGCCCATTTCACTACAATTATAGCTGTTTTGAAGGACTTTTTCTAATCAAACACTGTAGCAAAACACACTGCTCAGAAATTCTCAACTGCTATGTCATTGGTTAGTAACAGTCCCTGGTTTTCATTTACTTCTGGCCATATCTTGTCAACAGTCAATAATTAGATAGGACACATTTTTGAAAATTAAAAAGAAATCATCCTTAAGGGCAAAGAAGGCTGGGAAGGAAAACTTTTTGAATCATTTTCATCAGACTTAAACCAATAAAGTTGGAAATTTAAGGCCTTCTCTTTAACAGGAGAAGGACATGACGGTGTTTCTCAAAAGCAATGCCCTTCAGGGACTGTTTTTAACTATTACTGTCAGTTGTTCTGGAGATCATGCATCATTTGAATATTTCACATCATTTACATGCAGGAAACAGGCTTGGACCTGGAAATGTAAGTAGCAGAAAGGACTTGCTATAAGGGTTTCAACCAGTATATAAGCAACCGCATATCAGAGCAATAACTTTTGGAAAGAAAACATGCTGTTACTCTTCATTCCTTTATACAGTCAATTACATTCATACCAAATACAATACTTATTTTAAATAAAACAAAACACACATTATTAGTAGGGATGACTAGTGACAAGATCAAAGACAGGACAGAAATGATTTTAAATGGTTCAGCCACACACATAGCATTTTTTAGAAAACTTCCATAAACATTAACAGAAAATGAGAATCATCAGAGAGACAGGGGGACCTTAAGAAAAGCCTCTGGGTGAGTGTTAAATTTATTTGACACCTGTAGAACCTGCATAAGAATCAACTCATTTCTATTCCTAGATGTGTTATAAATGTTAAATAGAATTGGTATTTGATACTGGTGAAAACATAAGTTGGGACATAAAGGAAACTACTTCCCTATTTTCAATTGTATAATAAATAGGAAAAAAAAAGAACAGATCCTTCTACTTAATATGATGACAATCACACAGCATTTGTAAACTAATCAGTAAAAATATCAGGGGAAGTTTTGATGGACATGAAGATAAGACTGCTTAAATAATTTACAAAACAGGGCATATATGAACTACTCCTTAAGAGAAAAAGGAGAGCAAAATTTCTTTCAATTACTTATAAAGTAAATAAGTACTTCTCGAAACTTTTAGATGTAATTTTTCTCAGAAGGCAGTAGCCTTCCATTCTATAAAAGAAAGAATAGTTCCCTAGATGTCTAAGCTTCTCACAATACCTTACTTTCTGATCTCAAAAAGTCAAAAAGTACAGTTAAAATGTGTAGATTGTCTGGATCTGAAGTGTTACTTAGAGTTCACAACAGTAATGGGAAATATTTCCAGCTGCAAAAATAAGCAAAGGAAACTGCAGGTTATTCTCTACCTAAAATGTCAAGGAACAGCTCCTTTTTCTTTATGCTTTTTTTTTTTCCTTAAAGAAAGCAGAGCAAAGTATTCCTTCTTCTTTCCTGATTTTTTTTTTTTTTTTTAAACCATAGGCTGTACCCCATCCTGGTACTGCTCCCGTCAGTACGGCGCTTTTCCCGGGGCCAGCCGCAGCCAGAGTGGAGCTCTGAGGACATCTAGTGGCTCTCTCTCAGGTAGCAGCTGCTTAGGAGCAGGAACGGGAGGTTTCCTGACCACCGAATGGTATAAAAGGTCCCAATACACTTCAGAATTGGAAATGCACAGTGTCATTTCAATTCATCAAGTTCTCATGATCCAAACTATGAGTGAAAAATCATCAGCATTAAAGGACGACCAGACTGATGTGATCGCCTCTCAGCAATGCTGTTTAGCAGCATGAGACTGAAACACAGACAGGACTTCCCCCAGCACAGTTTCAGTTTCCTGAAAAATACAGCAGCATACCTTAAACTTTTGTGAGAATTTATTGACTTTAACACAAGAGGCAAAGCTATCTCTCCATTATTTAATTTTCACAAGACAACTTCAAGACTAGCAAGTGAGCTTGTTCACTGTCTTGCAATTTTTGCCATCAAAGACAACTGGTTACTTGCTTGCTCCAATTCACATGGTGCTGTTCTATGTCAAAACTGTAAAAACAGCAGGAGATCTGAGTGGACACTTTGCCCTATTCTAGTAGATATAAGAATGACTCATGGCTTTTGATGTAATGGCACATTTATAGACCATTTTAATTTTCAAATCTGATCATGATCTTTCCTTCATTACCTTAAAGAAGACTCTCAGCCAGTGTACTCTTAAAGCAAACTGCATTTCTGAACAAACTGAAGCTATTGGGGAAATGGAAAAAAACAAATCAAAACTACATGACCTTTCCTAGTTCTTTCACAGCATGAAGATTTATTTGTTTATTTATTACTATTTAAACTAATTTCTTTAGTTCAGAAAGCTCTCAACAGAGGATCATATTCTAAATAAATACATTGCTTCAGATAAATCCAGGTTACTTCCAGTATTTTGCCTCAAAGTCAATAGGATTCACCACTTCATGCACATAAATTAATTTCTTTATGCTTTATTATTGATTCTTATCATGCTGACCTGTTTCACAATCAGCTTTTTCATGCTGCTTCATCTTTCTGCTGTATCATTCTATTGGTTAAAGGTAGATGTTTGGAGAAATTTCTGTTCTATCCTTGAATATTTTCTTCCACAACAGGATCTTAATCCTTCAGTGTAGTTTGCAGGCACCACAATAAAATAAATAGTAAATAATGATAATCATATTGCAGGCCACCACAATTTCAATCTGGCCAGAACTTTATCAAGGACATAAATTTCTTTGCAAGATCCTATAGTATGTAGAGCTGAGAGGGGGAAAACATCTCAATGATGATTAAGATGTGAAGTGTTTTCACACAATAAATTCAGAATATCTGGTAAAATGTTGAAGTTTCATGGCCTCCTTTACTGCAGAATAGCTGCAGTTACACAGTAAAGTTACAGCCTCAGTCTGGCACAGCAACTCTGCACTGCAGCTAAGAGATACTCGATCCCCCTTGCTCTTGGAAAGAACAAGCCTGTATAATCCCACCACTGCCCTACAACCAGAACATTTCTTTGCAGCACTTGTATTTCTAAGCAGCAAATTCTTTCCATGTCCCAAATGCTGTGTTTACCATGAGTGTACACACTGAAAGTGGCTGATGAGAGCCTTCATAGATTCTGTACACTTTTAAAGCGGTATGACCTAGATTGACATGAAGTGGTCCATAAAGTTCATATTCTATATATAATAATAATGTAAAACTTTTACAGCTAAGGTCCTGAAAAGTCAGTGTGTGTCTGCTTATGTAACTAATGTCAAAACCAGCAAGCTCAGGAAAATAATCAGTGCAGCTTGTTTCCTGTTGAAGATATCTCTGGGTTTATACATTAAAAGCCACATTTTTAATTCATTGTCTGGCTTTCCCCCATAACTTTTTTTTTTCCGTCATTGGGAAGAAAAAAGTTAGATACAGACACTAGAAGACTGCTGTGCTACTCTTTGTGTCAGCTGTGCAATGGAAAGGACAAAGTACCAAAAAACTGAACAAGGATCTGACAGTTGAACTGTACTTAACCAGGCAAACAGTGCTATAGTGGTAATTAGCCCAGTCTAACCAATATCCCTAAAAATTCACGAGATATCTCTAGAATAATTTCAAGGAAACTATTGCCAAGATCTCATTTTCAACTAGGGATAAAAAATAAGCTTGTGGGAAAAAGGGGCAAATAGGTGAAAGAGGGGGAAACTGCTGTATTTTCTTCAACGTCACCCTAATCTCCATTGGTGTAAACGATGAGAAACTTGTGGGTATGACGTCACTGCTACATGCAACATAAATAAAGAAAAGAACCAAAATACTGAACAAAAATACTCTCTGCTAGAGAAAGACAGGTTGGACCGCACTCTGGGCTACAGGGAACCCATTTTTACTCACAATAGATCACTATCAGTGTGCAGTTAAAATATAGTAGGGGCCGTGTTCCAAGGCAGCAAGAGGAAAAATAAATCAAAAGTTTGTCAATTGTCATCGATTACAAGAAATTCCTTCAAACACATCAATGTACACATGATATGTCCCCTCTGGGGTTCAACCCCCACCGTTCACAGCAAGCACTGTCACTGGAAAAAATATATAGAGAATTAGACCACAGCTGTTGTACAAAATGAAAGAAACAGGAGGAACACGTCATCCAGTTTAGAAACTTCATCCCAAAGTGATTGCATTTTATATAAATCTATACATATATTTGGCCTCTTGCTGCAAAAACTACAGTTAAATGGAATGGGAAGGAGATTGAAAACATTAAAAAAAAATTAACAATCTGTGAATAAAATTTCCACACAAGTATTTCTTTGGAAAATATGCCATCAGCATTCATGTGTTATTCAGGGAGTGGGATGGGTAAGGAGAAAAGGATGGCAAAGAAACTGCAAAAGGAAAGCAGGATTACATGAATTATCCCTGGCCTAGTAGAAATGTACTGATCCACCCTGAATTATTAATATTAGGCCTACTAAGTTTGGACAAATGCCTATGTAGGTCAGACACACGTTTAGACCCCAACAATACCCCAAGCTAATGTTCAGAAAGTATCTAAACTGAAGTGTAACCTCAGATGCATTATTAAAGACTGTGGGTTTTAAGTGTTATGGGAAGCTGCATTAATTAGTGTAATCATAATTAAGTTTTCCATGTAAAGATATTCATTCTTTTACATTTAATTCACCTGAAGGTGTCAATATTTTTATATACAACCTTTCCTTTCACCTTACATATTTTCCACATTCAGTTGCTTCTAATTACTATGCTACTGGCTCATTAAAGTACGTATTTATCATATAGATCTATGTAGATGCGTATGTATGCAGTGTCTTGAAAATCAAATTGATATAGTGACATAGTAGATGTTGACAGAGCAGTTGACAGCTTCCTAAAACAATAGGGGAAGAGTCTTCTCAGTTTATGCTTTGTTCTGGTTAGAACTGCATTTTTAAGACCAAGGATCTGCATCATTTACAGATGGACAACATATCTAAGGTTTTTCAACAGTGATTAGTGATTTGAAAGCTAAAACATTTTATGTGAATAACAGACTGTACTAAAGACTTACCTTAAAAACAAAACCAAACGCAAAAAGCAGGTCCCATAAAAGGGATCTCAAAATTGTCAAAAAAATTTGAGAACCAAAAATCACTAATTACTGATGAAATTTTTCATTTAATTTTTCTTCTGACTGACAGCTCTTTAAAAGCAAAGCAATTGCTTTATTTCTAATACGTGTGAGCATTGAAAGCTGTTCTCAGCTCTGCTAAGGGCTCCCTGCTGCCATGGTCTCTGTGACCCCTTGTGTGTCTAGGAAACAGGAGGAGAGAGGGTAGACTGAGGAGAGGGGAGATAATGAAAGGGAAATTTTATTCTCACTGGCCATTATTTTTCACCTGACTCAGGAGGATTTCCTTCTTAGTGTTCAGTGCTCATTGCACCAGCTCTGACAGCCACCTCTTTCTTCTGCCTCACTAACTCAATCATTTTGTTTGTTCATCTGCCCAACACTCTTTCATTTATTGGACTGATATGTGTGACCATGCCATTTGTAACCTTTCAGACTGCTCCTTACAGAAGTTGTTACGCTTGCCTCTCCATGGCCCTACTGCTGGTAACATCCATTATGTTGGCTGGGCCATACCCTGTTTCCTCCCAGGTTTCAAAGTACTGAGAAGGTTACCTTGATTCTCATTAATGTATAATAAAGGGCTCTTAACCCTTAATGTGAGTTCCTGATTCCTATCTTCTAACAGATGACAATGAAAACTGTAGATCTCACATTTAACTGAGAGATCTTTGAGATTTATTCTTTTTTTAAGCAGGACATGTTTAAAAAGCATACACCATGTGAAGGAGAAGTAGAGAAGAAAATAGAAATAAAATAGGTCTTTTTTTTTTTCTGACAGAACCAGATAAAATTAAACAAGTAACATATTTCTCTTTAACTGTTGAGTAATTTGGAGAAAAGATTTCATTTGAGAGTTACAGTCACCCTGAGGCATCTGTAACTGGCTTTACCAGAACTTACTCAGGAGACTCATTGGCTTTGGCAGCAGTTCAAAGGTCACATTCTCACATGGATAAACTGTTCTTGAACAATTTTTTTCCAATATGTTAGGCAATGCATACATTCCTTCCACATCAGGCATGCTTTCCATGTGCTTTGCTCTCCTTGTGGCTACTGGGAAGATAAATACCATTTTCTGTCAGTTCCAGCTGCTTTCTCCCTATCATACTATTGTTCTGCACTCTTGGTGTTTTGGAAGAGAGGAGTTTTTTTAAAAACCTCCAGTGATAAATTTTTTCTTTTTAAAATGATCTTCAAGAATTCATCCACTTCAGGTACTCCAAAAGGCAGAGAATGTTCAGCTTAGGCTTTCTTCCATCCTCTAAAACAGTGCACTGATAATGTAGACTCAAGCTACAAATAAGAGAGTTTTACCCTTTTACAAGTAATGGTAAAATAGGCATGATCAAACACTTCTGAGATCTTTCAATTTACCTAATCAGTACTTTTGAACTGAATTATCTTTTTCATGGCAGAATACCATGGAATGCACATAAATATTTATATACTCAATGAGAAACTGATTCCTAAATCATTTTGCTATTGGTATTACAAATATGCATGGGTCAAACACATCTTTGGCCAAAATGTGGTTGTGATAGTTCCCAGAAAAGGTCCTTTCAAAGTATATATAGGTAAAATGCTGACTGCTACATATTTACAGAAATTCAGATGCAAAGTCTGATCTCCATTCAAAAACTCAATTATTTCTTCATGAAAAACTGTCCAAATAGTTTAAGAACTTAACTAAACCTAATATTAGCATTATAGCTAAAAGGAGGTGCTAACATTTAATTTCTTCCAGACAACTCTTTCCTCTAGTGAAACTGTTCATTTATTTCAACAAAAAATTATTTCAATAGCTGTATGATAGAGCATAATTCCCTAGTTTCTTCTTTTGCAGAATCAGGTTCACCAAGACAGATAGAAGTTCTTTACTTTACAGAAAACTATTGAAATTAATGAATTTCTGCATGTTATGAATGAGAGAAAAACTTCACTGTTTCCTAATTCTTAACTCAGAAACCTCCACAATTAGATCTAGCTTGACTTAATTCTTCAGGTTTTGTTAGCTTTGGACTTTAATTTACTTTTTAATGAAGACACAGGTCTGAGTGGTGTGAAACGTAATAAAACCATACAGCCTTCAGAAACCCAAATAGCACTTACTATGCTGCCGTATATTTATTTCTTAGCTTTTCTGTACCCCTGTGTAAAACATGTAAACGCATGTACAAGTACTCTTCAGGGCGTAACAGTTCACGAAAAGGAGAGGAAGGGAGGGACAGAAATATTACTTACGCCGTTTGCAGCCACACTTTTTTATCCTTTTGGGATCCGTGATGTCATCATGACAGGCCTTGCAGTAAAAATATGCCCTAGAGAGACAGAATGGAAAAACTGACACATTTCTTAATCCATATATATGAAATTAGTCCCATATTTCCTCTTGTTGCAGTGACCAATTATTGAAACATGCCAACGCTAATTTCCTTTAATGTTTGAAAAGGTTTAGACATTTAAAGTAGGAAATATTTGCTGCAAGACCATTAATTTCAAACATAAGACTATAAATCAGTGTTTTATTTGAAAAGTCATTGGAAGAATGGATGATAATTATGCCACAGTGTATTAGTTCATTTGTCTTTCATCTTAGAAAAAAGAGCATCCAATTAATTTCATCACAAAAAATATATATAATGAACTTTTGGTTCTTATCGGCTATACTAGGGTGACTTTTTATAAAAGACTGTCTAGCACCCTGTGCCAATTTTTCAGGTTGTTGATCACTGCTGTATGATCAACACTGTACGTTGATCTTTAATAAGGGTAGAAACGATGACCCTGGGAGCTACCAGCCTGTCAGCCTCACCTCTGTGCCTGGAAAGATCCTCGAACACATCCTCCCAGAAGCTGTGCTAAGGCACATGGAAGATGGGGGGTGATTCAAGACAGTCAGCACAGCTTCATCAAGGGAAAATCCTGCCTGGCCAACCAGTCGCTTTCTATGATGCAGTGACTACATCAGTGGATAAGGAAGGACTACAGATGTCATTTATCCAGACTTCTGTAAAGCCTTTGACATGGTTTCCCCCAATATCCTTCTCTCCAAAATGGAGTGATGGATTCGATGGGTTGGATTGTTGGGCGGATTAGGAATTGGTTGGATGGTCACATCCAGAGGGTAGTGGTCAATGGCTCAAGAGTCTCACCAGGCACTAGTAACAAGTGGTGTCCCTCAAGGATCTGTACTGGGACCAGTGCAACTTAATACCGTGGTGGTTTAGCACTTTAGGGAAACTTGGTTTGATGGGCAGGTTGCTAGACCAATTAAACAAGCTGGTAATGCCTCTGTGATGTACATATTTAAGAAAGAAGAGACTGTGAGAAGCTCCTTTATTCTGCTTCCCTGTCTGGCGGGGAGGGGGCCTGGGCCCCCAGAGCGAGCCCTCGGGGCCCCCCGGCACGGTGGCCGAGGCCGGGCCACTGGGAGAAAGCCACCCCAGAGCCACGAGCAGCCGTGCAGCTGGAAAGCCCAGCTGAGGCTGGGACCGCGCGGCCAAGATTCATCTGAGGCTGCTGTGGCCTGCACAGTGCTGGCAGGCCCCTGAGGCCAGCGCGGCTCAGCCTGAACCGAGGAAAAAACCACCACATAGCCAGCAACGAAAGACAGGGTGAGTCTTTCCCCAATGCAGAGGCTGAAGAAGATCAACTTCTCAGCTGAAAACTTACAGACACCAACTTTCTTCCACGTCAGAGAAAAGGGAAAGTGATGTCGTGTGAAGAGGCTAACATGGCAGTGACACAGTTGGTGGAGGAAGGGAGAGAGAGGAGGTGCTCCCAGCACCGGAGCTGAAATTCTCCTGCAAGCTGTGGTGAGGACTATAATACAGCAAATTGTTTTCCCTATAATTCATGAAATGAGGTACATGGGGAGGGTGCAAAAATGCATCTGCAGCCCTTGAAAAAAGTGCTCAAGCCAGAGCCCATAGATGCCGTGAAAGTCTTTTAGATATTGAAGAAGAGAGCCTTTGCTTCCAGCTGGAATAGCTCATCCTTAAAAGACTAAAACCCCATGACTGTTATGGCCCACTCTAGCAGTTGTGGGAAGACTGCAAGATTCGTGGGAGGGGTTTTTCACTGCAGCAGATTTGGGTGGACTGCTGTTTGTGAAGTTTGAAACCACGTTAGAGAAGTTCACAGAGAACTATCTTCTGTGGGCAGAATCCCACAGCACAGCAGAAGAAACTCTTTTTCTTAAGCATACAGAAGAAAGACTCTTAAGAAATTTAACACTGACCAAAATCCCATGTTTGTTTCACTTGCCCACATTGGTGGAAAGAGGGAGGTACTGGAAGGGGAAGGTGTTCTGAAAGTTTGCTTTGGTTTCTCATTTATGTTTTTTACTTTCAATTCTGTTAGTAATAAATCTTCTTTATACTGTTAAGTTTGAGCCTGTTTTGCCCTGAAGTTTTTCCATTTTCCTCAATAATCCTTATCTCACCTCATGAAAACAAAGTTTTAATTTCCCCTTCTCTTCTCGGCTATAGTAGAGGCAAGTAAGTGACTAGTTTTCGTGGAGGTTGGCACCTAACCAGCATCAAACCTCCACAACCTTCACTGATGACACAGACAGAGGCATCAAGTGCACTCTCCACAAATTTTCAGATGATACCAAGCTGAGTGGTGCCGTTGCCACACCTGAAAGACAGGATATTATCCGGAGGGATCTGGACAAGCTCAAGAATTGGGCCCTTGGGAACCTCGTGTGGTTTAACAAGACCAAGTGCAGGGTCAGGGCAACCGCCAGTATCAATCCAGGGGAACGAACCCATCCAGAGCAACTCTGCTGAGAAGGAGACTTGGGGGTGCTGGTGGAGGACAGGCTGGACATGACCCAGCAATGTGCACTCACAGCCCAGAAACCCAAACGTGTCCTGGGCTGCATCCAAAGCCCCGTGGCCAGCAGGACAAGGGAGGGGATTCTGCCGTTCTGCTCCACTCTGGTGAGACCCCCGCCTGCAGTGTTGTGGGTACACAGCACAGCAAGGACATGGACCTGTTGGAGTGAGTGCACAAGAGGGCCCCCAAGATGGTTAGAGAGATGGAGCACCTTCCCTACGAGGAAAGGCTGAGGGCATTGGGATTGTTCAGTCTGGAAAAGAGGAGGCTCCTGGGTGTCCCAAGTGTGGCCTTCCAGTATCTGAAGGGAACTTACAGGTTAAGACGAGGCAAGAGTATTTACAAGGGCATGTAGCAACAGGACAAGGGGGAATGGGTTTACTTTGAAAGAGAGTACATTTAGATTAGATATTAGGAAAAAGATCTTGTCTGTGAGGGTGGTGAGGCACTGGAACAGATTGCACAGGAAAGTTGTGGATGTCCCATGCCAGCACAAGGAGAATTAAGGAAGTGAGAAAGGATGAACTTTTTACTTTAAATAAGATTTTTTAAAATTTCTGATTTAATAAGTATGCATCAGACTGCCTCTAGAAGAGTTCAATCATGACTGCCAAGTCAACACGCTATGTGAGGCTGCCATGACACATTTCATGAGGATTACCCAGCTGGACTCTAGCGGGACAGTTACAGTTTACCAGGATTCTTGCTGCCATAGCAAATTAAACATACTTTTTAACCTGATGAATATTCCCCGCACTTGTCCACATTCAGGATAGGTCAGCTCCCTGCCTATCTTCCCTACACCCTCTCATTGCATATTTCTCAATGCAGTTTGGCAGTAAGAGGCAAAACTCCCACTTTGCAACCACCCATATATTTTGCTGACAGTATGGGATGGTTGGATTGCTACAACAGTTGGGAGGCCACTGAAACAAAACAATCTACAGTCCAAAATATGAAAAAAACCAAAACCAAACCAATATTAATACACAGCCTCTGATTAAACACAGCCTTTGGCACTGCAACCAGGACGATTGCTACTATTTCTTCTAGATTAACTATAGCATGGCCACCACAGGTGGAACTATACTGGTAGTTAAGTGACCCATCAGGAGGAAGACAGCAGATCTAGCATACAAAAGAAGAACCATATCAATGCTTCATATTGGTTTAAATATAAATTTAAATTGCAGGGAGACCTCACTGCATGCTATTAACATTTCTAAAATCAATGTATCATGAAGCAACCAGTGGAAGAGGTAAGTCCTAAATGTAGCACACTTTATTTTTCTAAGAAACTTCCAGGAGGATTACTCTTTCAGACTGTGAAATTGCCTTAGTATTCTCAAGATGCAAAATGTAAAAGGAAAAAATCCTTCTCTGAGCATGTACACTTCGCTGCAGAAAGTTTCTGGTCTTCAAGATATTCACATTCCACCAAAAAGAAAATAAACTACCTCCAAGGAAACGAGAAGAAAATATTTTTCAAACCGTGAGTCGATGTCAACATGTAAGCCAGGAGGAGAAAACTGCCTCAAATTTTTAGAATTTCTCCCCAGCCCAGCTGTAAAGCCCATTTATTAACAAAGAATCAACTACCACAAACAGTCCCTCACAAAAACCTCATAGCATTAACTGGATATTGGTCATTTCTAGAGATCTTTCTGAAGTTCACTGCAGGACAATTGTCCTTAAGGGTACCTTCAATCCTATGTCCAAAGTAAAGAATAAATACCTGAAGTGATTGCTGTAATAAAATTATTCCAGATAACTGGGGTGAATTAAGTAGATTTGAAGAATGTGGATTTCTGCTAGTGCTAACAGGTAAATGAATAAAGAATAATGAAGATGCAATTCATGTAGTTTGTATTATATTTAAACAGTCAACATTTTATGTGAAGCTATTTACCTAGCCATAATTGTTTCTAGGTATAATTGCTTCTTATGGGAAACTATTCTTCTAAAAATGCAAAAATTATTCTAACAGAAAGAGTAATTGAACATCGTATGTTATATTTCATCATGGGATATATAAATATGAATAACTCTAGCTTAAGGGAGCTGAAATGTCTTCATTAACAAAACCAAAATAATTTAATTTGCATTTCAGATATAAAACACATTTAATTTAATTTTATTTAAAAAATCATCTTTTCCCCTCCAAAAGACCTCAATTTTAGGACATATTTCTGCCTCTGGTTCATAGCTCAAAGGGTGAAATGAACACTTTTCATAATTGGCTTTGTTAGTTGAAACACATCTGATATCCATTTGCTTTGCACAGAGCAGCTAAGAAATGTGGCAAGGGAGGCAGGATATTTCTAAACAAAGCCTTCTGCCAAAAGCCAGGCAGAACTGGAAATCTTGTTTCAAGCTCACTATCAAATAAAACATGCTAGATGAATGATGTGAAAAATTTGTCTAAACTCCTTAATAACAGTCCAGTTCTCCCTAACCGTAGCAGTTAAAAATGCTATGCCATTTTACTTACAGTCTGAGAAAAAGTTCATTGGAGAGTGTAAAATGCCTTATAAATGAAAGAAAACTAGTAGCTCAGTTAAGCAGTGTGAAGACAGCTCTGTATATTCAGCTGGAGAAAAGCAGCAGATTGGAAAAGAACTGTATGCAGCAAGGCAGAGTCCCTGAGGCAGTGCAGGATGCACATACTCCAGAGATGGTACCACAGATGTGAGAGGACAGAAGCACTGCTGCTCTGTTCTGTAGGCTTCACCTAGCCAAAAACTCTCTTAGCTCATTTAACAAAAGCAGAATTCAAGTTCTCTAAGTTCATTGTTTTGGTGTTTTGACTTCCTTTAAGTTTTCATGGCAAGTGTGCATTGGTTAGGTATTACTTCACTATATTTAAGCCTAAAAGGTTGGAACTTAATAAAGGGTATCATTTGAATACTTTATCATTTTAAGTATAGCATTCAGTTAAAATACCAAACTCATGGAGAACATCAGTAAAAATCTGATTGCATGACTCATAACGAAAATACAAATTATGAGGAAGCCCTCAACTGCAAATATTCCTTTTCTTCCTTTTTTTTTTTTTAATCATAGAGACAGTGACTATTTTTCTTTGAAAAATATTCTTTCATCACATTCTCTTTTGTTCCTTCCAAGCATACTGTAATCCTAACAAACATGAGTACACACATTTGGTCCTCAACACAATATCATAAAACTCCTTTCCATTCATCCCATAACCAGTACAGCCAAGTACAATGAGGCTGTGAAGTTGTCAGCAATGGTTGGGATATAATGCACTTTTGTAGTTTGATTTATTATTATGAGGCCATAGAGTTTTGTAGTTCCATTAAAGAAAAATGACGAGAACATAAATATTGTTTTGCTAATGCAGTCACAGAATGAACGCAGTAGCTAACTCGCATCAAGAATTCACTAAAGTCTCTGTAGATAAGAACTCCTCTAAACCCAAAACTAACAGAACTGTAATCCCTGTCCTCTCTTATAGGAATTCCTCTGAAACACAATAAGTATAGAGAAAAGAAATGAAAATATTTCACATTTCTAGGAGGACTCAAAAACCCAACCTCTATTTCTTTTCATATCTGCTGCAAATTTAATTTCTTTGATATTTAGGACTGTAGTTAAGAAAACTACAGGCACATAGTTGGTTCAAGAGTAAAAACTCAATTCCCCCTGTGAATTTTGAAATAGATAATAATGGAAATTAGGTGAAGCATTTACATGTAAATAAAAAAACTGAAATTAAATATATTTCATTATATTCAAGGATGGAAACTGTATTAATTACCTTTTTACTTCTTTGGCATCACTTGCAATGAAGAATCCTAAGGTACCTTCTTGAATCTTGACGTGGTTTCCAGGATTGATTAATATACTGCTCAGTGAAACAAGAACAAAACCAACAAAACAATAAGTTTTAATCAATTTTAACTGACTCTTTCAAATTAGCTTTATTTGATTCTGTTATAGGGGACCCACTAGTTAGGAAAGGCTGCAAGGAAATTTTAAGCCATTCTTCCTTGATATTTCCAATCAAAGAACAGTTTCACATGCTTTTTACAAAAACTTTAGTTTGAGACAGTCAAATGCCTCAGCTTATAATCACATCATGTAAGTGCTTACATCTGTTTCCTTATCTTTTTGCTTTAAATATAGATTAGACAAAAACCTCTCAGAAATGTGAAGTGTGAAGCCGAGCATTGCTGTTTGCTTGCTCTGTCATGCAAAGTGGTGAAAAACTCACAATACAGTGAAAAGGAAAGAACCGGAAACCACCACTCAATAACAACAAAAAAACCACTTATGAAACTAAACCCTTTGGTGCAAATTTTTGCCAATTTCTAGTGAAATAGAAAGTTAATGGGACCCCTATCCGGACATATAATGTTATTGTTTAAAATAATAAATACACACATACACTTAAGGGGAATGGTACAAGACAACCAGTCACGACAGCTGAAAAAACATAAAATGAATAGAAAATTTTTAAAACACAGCTATGCAGCCATGAAAGAACAAAAATAACCCAACCAACATGACAGAAGAGCCTCAGCTATCTTTTACAAAGGAACTGGTTTCAAGAAGTAAGGTACTCCATGTCTACGAAATATCTTCTTTATTTTCAAAATAATTCAACTTTAAATTTTAGGGAAGGCACTTTGCAAAGTACCAAGCTAGATATGAATATACAGATAGAGATAAATATATTCTCTAATAAGTTTTATTAATGTGTAATATATCCTAGCTTTTGACTCTCTAAAACTTAATACAGCTTTTCAAAAGTTTTCTCCTTTTTGTATTTTATTAANNNTGTATTTTATTAAAGTTTAGCTTTTCTAACTCAAAATGTAGTAATGGTATGCATATGCAATTTAGAGTAAATAAAGACTACCAGCAATTTAAACACTTGTCCATCTATCAAAAATTGATTTTAGGGAAGTACATATACACAAAAATAAATAAAGCACAATTCTGAATAGACATACATTATTAAAATTTGAAGCTCCAAAGTCTTCCATGCTATTTTTAGAAGGGCAAATGGATCTCAGTACATCTCTTATTCATTATGTTACTTATTCTCTACACATTAGGAATAAATTAGTATGACAACATAATATATCTGAAAGATTAATAATATGCACATTGTTTTGTGTAATTCCACATGCCCACAAGGCCCTACGACAAGAA
>WEIT01031431.1:66369-94718 GCA_013389985.1 Dryoscopus gambensis | reverse complement strand
AATTTCTACATTTGCGTAGCTGAGCTGACTCTTAGCAGAACCAATAAGGTCTGCAGAGTTATTCAACTCTATCTTCAGTAGAGGCCTAGATTTGGTCAGCTGAATTCACTGAACTGACTCAAATTGCTCAAATTGCTTTCACATGTTAGAGGGTACGCTCATGTGTAGACACTTCCATGCTGATGTCTGAATCTCACCCCAAAAGACAATTTAACTGTCTGGGGCCTCAAGTCAGTAGTGTAAACACTGACATCCACCATCACTACTAATATCCTAGATGGTCTAAAAAAATCTGTGCTGACCTGACATTGAACAGAATCCAAATGTCTTGCACTCTTCTGATGAGACTGCTGAAGGCATGGTGAATCTAAGGAATCCAGGATGTCACTAGACTCATATACTGAGTTGATACCCTGGAGACAGGTAAGATAAATTGACATTGCTTGTACATCGCTTTCAAAAGAAAAAATAAAGATGTCTTGACTAATTATTTAGGGATTCATTCTATTTTCTTCTATTCCTATGCAATTATTTTAACACAACTAAATGCAATCTCTACTGATCTGTACTAGTATTATTTGGATATCTATAGATACAAAATGGGTCTTTGCAATGAGAAAAAAATATTTTCTTTTTATTGAAAAAGATGTTAACAAGCATACTGATGAAGACATCTTATATTACCAGTAACTGAAGATCTTAAATTTCGCGTTAATGTGTGCACAAATGTGTAGAACACTGAAACAAAATTATTTCACCAGAATACCCAATCTAACTGCCACCATGACTGCTGAATGATACATTTCTGGCAACTATAGAAAATTTGCCCCGGGGAACTTTGAATGGAATGTTGCTATGTAACCAAACTCCAAAAAGTGTCTTTAAAATAGTGATGAATGAGTGAAGTCCACAAGTAGGGATTTTTCTTCCTGCAACAAATGTAATACTTAGTAGGGCCTTTTAACTGCAACAGTAACTGAACTGACAACCAAATAAATCTGACAAAGAATGTGAAAAACTTCGTATGTCCAACTCTGTTGGGTGGAGGAGATTTCAGGGAGGCTTGAACTAGTTATTTGCTTAATAACAAGGTTATATTTGGTCTTATAATTGCAATTATGATTTCATGGAGTTTCAAAATTGGGATGACAACAGCCTTCACACTTTGTGCAAAAATCTAGGTATGATGTCTTAGTGGCCTAGAAATATGACTCCGACTGAAAGAGGAAGATTTAAGAGAAGCTGAAAGATTTACTGTTCTAATAGATTAAAAAAACAATTTTTGCAAACACCTTGTCGGTATGAAACTAAACATTTCTAATATCAGAATTCCTATGTATGATATTTTATGTCAATTTTTGTCTGTTTTACTTTTGTATGCTTTCTTAATGTCCTCTGATGCCTTTGTGTAAAATTTATGAAGGTGATAATTCTCTGTACTTTTTCGTTTAAAATAAAGACATTCTAAATCCCTCTTCCTAAACAACTAATAAGGACATAATACTATTAAAATAATGGAACGTTGATGGTGTTAACTCTCTTAATGTTTTCATTTTTGGGGGGAGTGTTCAAGCTGAGACTTAGGTTATATGAATACCCCACCATATCTCAAAATAATCCACAGCCATTGTGAACAATTTCAGGGATAGTTCTACCAGTCACATCAATTCATATTTGCCATTTCAAGTCTGAACTTCTGCTGGGTGCATAAATGCTCCAGTATGTCCTGGCTGGATTCTGTACTGAACTAGGAACTCAGATCTTTGAATACAATGGCTTAGCATGTTATTCTTAGGGTGTACCAGACAAGGTATTTCAATTAAAAGTAAGACCAGAAATATGAATATCATGGTACAGGCCATGGTGAGAATCTCAGACACAGTCCTCCATCTGCCGTGTCTTTTGGGGTTAGTTTAGGAGTCGGCATGTTGGCTCTTGTGAGTGAATGTCATTCACGAGCATCAGGCTGTACCAAATCCTTGGACAAAGTATTACAATGCATTACATGGGATTTCCACTCTTGCCTTCAAAGATCAAAATTTGTGTGGCCTTAACGTGCTAAGTCCCTCACTGTGGGCCAGTCTTTGGTTCCTTAACTAGGCAGACTGAAGGCTTAGAGGATAAATGGATGGTCTCTCCTTAAACCTAGCAGACAAACATAAGAAGGCAAAAGAATTCTTTTAAGCTAAATTATCATGTTGGAATAGAGCAGATAGTTAAAAATAAGTAACAAACAGGGTTCAGAGCAGAAAATAAAAGAAGGATTCTAGGAAACAAATGACCCTTCCTTAGAAGTGTTCAAGGCTGGGCTGGACAGGGCTTTGAGCAACCTGGTCTAGTGGAAGGTGTCCCTGTCCACAGCAGAGGGGCTGGAACGAGATGAAATTTAAAGTCCCTTCCAACCCAAGCTATTCTATGACTCTATGATTCCATGAAAGAAGTTATGAATCTTACAAGAAAAGTTATGGAAAGAAGAAACGTAACCATTTAGAAAAGGATTTGATCAGTTTATGACAAGCATTCTATAGTCTGTTTGCTCATGATAACAAGGAACTGTGCATGATGTTGGGGTATGCTCTTCAAATGGCCTTTATTCTTAGTAATGTTAATTAGTAACACAGAATTCAAAGTCACATGAAGCTGAGTATCTCCTATCTTATTTCAAAGCATTTGTTGTGATTTATGATAAAGATACAAAGAGCCTCTTTCTCATTGTGGACTTACCTGGTAAGATCCTGAATGTGCTTGGAGTACCTTTATCTTCCATAAAACTGAAGAATATTCTTCAGCTTTTTCCTTATTCTACAAAATCAGATTCTTTCAGGTAACATAAGATAAATATACAGTGAATAATAATCTAACAAGACAGCTGTAACTAGCAAGGATTTGAATGCAGGTGGAAATCATGACGGACCCCACAGAAGTTTTTGGTTCAAACTATTTACTGGATTAGGCATGTACATTTCAAATATTTAAGTATGTCTTAAGCCGTACATTTTTCTCACACAATGACTTGCACAAAACTTGAGAGGGGATGGTTCCTAACTTAATGAACAGCCTGCCCTTTTCAGAAGCCTTTCCTACAGAAACAACTGTCACAAACAGGGGAATAATCTTTCTAAATTTCAATGCCTACACTCAGTTGTACCTGCTTCTGAGATAATAATACTTTATAATTGGTTAAAATATCCTATTATGCAATGCTTGAGGAAGATTTCTGAAAAAAGTCAGATGAATAAGAATATAACTAGTTCAAATGCAGAATGAATATGTGAGACTAGGATTTCAGATGCAGATACTTCAGCACAGGTCAAATGAATTCCTCTGCAAAGGGTTGCCACTGTCTAGCTTAGGCAACTACTTTTCAGGGATTGAGGGAACCATTACAGTAAGCACTGAAGTTCTCTGCATAGTAGAAGAGAAAAGTAGGTGCCTGACTTAGATATCTAAAACTAAATGGGCAGTAATTCTTTTTGGATGACTTTGAAATCACCTACATTTTTCTGTTGACTTTATAAGCACCTACTTTTATAGAATAAGTTCCCTAAGAATCTAAAATTAGTAGTATGTTAGATGTGTGAGCTAGACAAACAGGACCAATTTTTCACTAACATCTTTATCTGATGATGACACAAGAAGATTGACGTAGTAGAATAAAAGAGTGACTAAAGCGAACTCAGCTGAGATTTATCATATATTGATTTCTGACTATGTACTGCAGTAAGTTCTGTCCTAGACACAGGTACATAAATCTGTAGATATGCGAAGAAAAGAGAGAAAGATAGATGAGATACCAAACTCCAGACACTCCAAAAATATATCGGTGAAGAACAAGGTGAAAATTTCAAAATAAAACTATTTTTAATCAAAGTTCTTGATGGACATCAGTAATGTTTTGCTTTCAGACTGCATATTTGGACCAAAAATAAAAAGTCGTATTTATCAACAAATAGTTTAGAATCGACTTCTATATTTCTAAATAGTTTTGCAACAGATGACCCTACAAATTTTTCTTGCATCTGTGACCTCATTAGTGTTATCCATTCAATTAAGTGACAATACTGAAAGAAGTGTGTGGGAGTAAGGAAGTATAGTGATATCAAAATTTACTTAACCTAGAGAATGATATTCTCTGTTAGGAGAATCAGAACCCTAATAATAGACAGCCTAATAACAAGAGATCTGTCTCCAGAATTGATTCATCTTCATCTAATCTCCCATGCAAAAAAAAAGCAGAAGTTCTATACTCAAAAGCAAAGCTTAACATTTTAAAACAGCACACACATGCCAGCTTTAAACCCACATATTTAGGCACAAACAAAAAAAATATTTTCTGTCTTTTTCTTTGCAAATTTCACCACCAGACACATTCAATATGCTTAACTTGTTAAAGTGCATCAAGTGTGCCATTTAAAAAGTAGCACTCATATGTTACTGTGCTTACTCTCATCATAAAAATAGAACTTCCAGCACTCAGAGAAGATGAAGAGAGCTTCAAAAATAAGTATTTTAACTCATGCCCCAGACACCTCTGAATCTGCTCTACACTTAGAGAAGGGCTGCCTGCGCATGGGAAGAAGAGCACTTGCTACTGTGCAGAAGCTGCTGTTAGGGAACTTGGCTCCTTTCAGAACAATTAGAGCTTAATGGACTTTAAAAAGAAATCCTAGTCTCACATATTCATTAACTCTATCTCGTGAGACACAGCTCCTCTCTTCTCCATTTCTTCTTTTCACACTCAAGGTCAGAAAGGGGGGATTTTTGGACATCATTCAGTTATCTTTTCTTACCGATTTTTTAAATTATTTTTTTTCCCAGGAATGACCAGCAGATCTTTATGGGTGCAGCTGAAAGCAGTAACTAGCTGCTTACACCTTGTCTTGCAAGGGCATGATTTACCCAGGCAGGTGCAGGCAGCCCTGAGCTCATTTTGCCTTTCCTCAGAGCTAGCTGACTGAGCAGGAGTGCGGATGGGCTGAACTCAGGGCTGTCTGTACCCACCTGTGCAGGCACGCTCCATAAATCATTAGTCACATCTCTGGGATGAATTCCCTTAACGCCATCCATGTAAAAACCTGGCTGCAGAAAGCCTGCTAGGTGCAGAGAGCTCTCTCTGTCAGCAACCAAGAGCTGGGCAGCTCAACTGGAAATTCCTCACGCTGGATGATGGGGTGATGAGTGTCCCTTTGAAAATGTCCTCCTTTTTTATTACCTAAGGGAACTGCAGTGATTACCTTAGACTTCTATCTAATTTGGGGATGCTGGCATTAGGCCAGAGGAATCTGCTCCCTCGAGAGTGAGATTGTGAACACCTTCCCCAGAGTGGGCACAGCTCACAAAAGTCAGCAGCAGGACCAGCCAACGTGACTGCAGAGGTCTCAATCTGACATCACACAGGATAAACCAAAGGCTTAATTCCCTTTTAATTCAGAGTTTTGAGACAAAGCTAGACCGTGGCAAATGAGATGTCCTGGTTCAGTTTTAAATTGTTAGCAGGTCTAAACAGATTTATGTAGCAGTCATGGGCATTTGCATTTAGGAACCATGGACTATTTAAATCTTAATAAATATCTTCTGCTGAACTGTGTCAAGGCAAAGTGCAAGAAACCTTGAGTGGGTTCCTTAAACAAATAATGTTTTAACTTACTTAAATGATGCCCTCCAGGTATTATACTGAAACACCTGTTTTCTTGAGCAACAGCTACTCCCATGGGAAATAACTTCAAAGACAATATAGTAGCATACAAAATGTTTTTGCCAGATACAAATGCTGCCTACATTCAGTATTGCAAATGCATTTTTTTTTTCATTTGCAGTCATCTTTCCTTCATAATGCAAGGTCATTTATACAACATGACTATTTTTATTTGTGTGAAAGAGATTATCAATGGAAATATTAAACTTCACTCTATTTTTAAAAGACCTAGTTGAGTTTAAAGGACAGAAAAAAAGTAAACCTTTTCACAAACTGAGTTTCAATGTTAATCCAGAAAGGGGGAAAAACTTTTTGTACCTCAGCAACAGTTTCCCTTTGGTGCTCCACAAGAATCTGAAATGAAAACTGTCCAAATGAATGAAAAGATCCCAGTTTCTTTCAACGGGCTTTGGATTAGGGTCAACTCCTGCTCCCACTGATTTCAACAGTACAATATCTAAGCAGGGTGAAATGATCTAATGCTTATCTCTCTGTATATCAAGATTACACAAAATCAATAGTAAATATAAAGTGAGATTATAATTAGGCCTTGATAATGCTGAGTTATTATTCGGAGTTAAAAACTAATTTGCAATGCATAGTAGTTTTGGGAAGGATGACAGATGTAGAGAAGAATAAAGGGGAAGCAAGTAAAGGCTACATTGGCAGTGTCATCTCTGCCTTTTAGCTGACAGCCCAGTTTTGTTCAGATAGGACAGGATTTTATCTGTTGCACTCCTCTCTGTGGTTCATTTATGAATCATGGCGGTTAAGTCTTCTGAGCGAGCAGACAAGGGTACACTTGATTATATTTAGAGACTTTTCCACTACTCATATTTTTCCATTAATTTCAGTAGAAGTTGATTGAGCCCTTTGCAAACACTAAAACCCACTGAGGGCTGGGCGTGAACATTTCCAGAATAAGTGGCAAATGAACATTTTCAAAAATAATGTTCTAGCTAAAACAATTTCCTAGTAAAGTATTCACAAGCAGCAGTCTTCCTGCAGTTCTTGGCTATGCAAAACAATTTAATCATACCTTAAAGCCAACTGGAAAAAAGTTGTCTGAGCCCTATAAACACAACCACTAACATTTCCAATGATCTTTCCTAATTCCTGTTGGAAAGAATCTTATAGTGCTACCTAGCAGTTCAGTTTGCATTCTCTGGAAATCATCTCTAATGAGGTGATTACCTCAGAGCAATTAGGAGTTTAGAAATAAACACAGCTAAATAAACAGAAAGACGTGAAACATTATTCCGGGCTGACTTTGCCAAAGTCAAAGCAAATCAAATTCTTGGAAAAGGACTGACATCTTTCTAGGCATTGATCAGCATTCTCCCTTTAATCACATTAGAGAAATAATTATTTCAGATATAGCTGGACTGTCCATACATGCCTACTGGTGTCCCAGTAGCACCTTCACACTTGAAAAACTGGCTAGAGTATATGTGTTCTATCTACCTGCACAACCTTCTCACCTTTTGCATGAGCCTTATTGTCTGTGGCTTGAGCTTAGCAAAACTCAGCAATTTGTGCCAGGTTAGAGAAGTGGACTAAAGCTCTTGAAGTAAGGGACACCTGAAATCAGCAAAAGTCAACTGACAAAACCCCCATCAAACAACCAAACAAACCAACCAGTAAGCAGCCAGTTTCTTTCAGATGACTTCAGAGACTCCATTTTCATATCCAGTCTCCAGCTGTGGCTTGGAGTGAGGCTGGCCTGATTCTTCCACTCTTCGGTTCTCCTCTGCTGTGACTACTGTGGGGAGAAGAGCAAGGGCAACTCACATAAGGCACCTTGCCACAAGTAGTGGGGTAGAGGAAGAAGGTGGGAAGCTCAGAAAATATATGGGTTAGCCCCTCCTTGTGTTCTGGGGACACACATACTGAGACTAAACCTCACTTCTCAAGGCACTGAGATAATGAGAAATGAGGAATTCTCAGATGAGACAGCATTATTACAGGATCTATCAATGGGATAGCAGGACAAGCTGCTTTACCTGATTAATAAGATAATATGTACACGGCTTTTGGACTTATTTTTGCAACGGAAATCTTGAAAAAATTATTTTTTGGGAGCCTAACTGTTCAAGCAAAACTATGTTATTGCTCAACTATATCCTTTCATCAGTTCATAGATTAATACGATGAGTGTGTTTTTCTTGAGTCCAAGGAAAGGTTGAAAGCTTGATATCATCCAGATTCAAAGGGAAAAGGACAGAAGGAGTAAATCTCATTGGTGAAAAGGAGGGCTCAGCCAGCCCTACAGCAGTTTGACCTGAAGATAGCCTCTCACAGCCACCAATGCAGCTGTCAGTGGAGTTTTCAATAGCCAGATGTTGTTACTGGAAAATACATTCCAGAGTTCATTGGAGCTACTTATAGTCCTAACCTTGTGTGACCAAGGCAGCTGATTCTGTAGCTAAAAAAAGGTATTGCAGATTAAGCTGAATGTGAAGCATCAGCTATAGAATTATGTGCTATTTTGCTGGCAAAACTGTAATGACTAGAACATGCATGTGCCTCTTCACTGTGCCAGCACAACTGCTTTCCTGGTTTTAACCTGTTCCGCATATTTCAGGAGGTGAGCATAACTTTCAAATAGAGGCTGGAGCTGATTTTTTTCTTTCCTTCTTTGCATTTGGCTGATTTACTCTCTTGTCCCTTTAAGATCCTTTTTGTCCTTCAGTGTGAATACTATATGATAACTTTAAAAATTTTATGTAAAAAAAAATACAAAAAATGCCCTCCCATTCTGCAGAGCAAGAATTTTCAAGGTCCTGAAATGTGCTTGTTTCTCAGCCACCCACAGAATGCGTGAAAAAATTAAATGCAATTGACATGTACAGTACATCATGTCATGTCTGCTGATGTGATCCAATACAGAACTAAGAATTACTCAATGCAGGGCTTATAGAAACAAGGAAAGGAGATGATGATTGCTTAAAATTTACTCTAGTTTTCAAAACATAATGGATCCACACACCTTGATTTCAGGGAAATATTTCCTATTTCCTGTGTAGAAAATAAAATTCAGTTAGAAATACTTATTTTTATTAACTTCATATAATGTTTACTGAAATGGGGCTTAAAATTAAAATGGGTTTGCAGTATGACATGTCCATTTTCAGCAGTGAGACAATAAAGGAAGTAGAAAATGGTATTCAGAATCAGACCCTGTAAACAAGGACCACTGATACTCTTTTATATGGTTCTGGATCTGCACCTGAAACACCGGTACAAGTACTGAGCTACCATTTTCTGTACGTGCTGTAAGTTTGAGAAATCTCTATGAATCTGTAGAAAATTCTACAATTTACCAGGCTACAGCAAATACTGATGCCTTATTATAGCTTGAAAAATACCTGCATTGTTTTGATGGGAGAGACACAGCACTTAAAATTCCCAGATTCCACCCACTGGATAGGTGTCCTGTGATATTAAAGTTTCACTATATTCTGTGATAGGCATGCCTTGTGGGTTTTGGGCACAAATGTTGTTAAACTCTAAGTTCCTCCCTCCTTCCTCACCATGGCCATTAAGCAGGAACAAGTGACAGCAATCATTCCCACCACAGTCACATTTTTCCAGGTCTCTTATTTTCTGCAGAAATAGTGTCACTTCAGCTCCTGTTTTTTTAGCACAGGCTATGCTTTTGGCTTGCTCCGTGTCTTGCTATTGCTAGTGCCGAAGAAATGCTTCTTCAGATATCGTCTATTTGGTGAGTTTAGGGGTCTATCAGAGGTGATCAGATCTTCATAGTATTGCATTTTTTGTATTACTGCAGTCAGTCTGTGTGTGTTACAGCTTTTCCATTACTTCTGCCTCCATTTTACTGTACTCTAAATGTTTCAGAATTACTAATAGCCACCTTGTAAACCCTGGAGTTTCCTCTAGAATTTGCAGTTATTTTTCTGTACTCTTTCTTGTATGGAAGAATGTTTCAGGTGCTGTCCCTGGGGACTTGACTTCTCTTGTCTTCCTAATTGCATAGAGGTATCTGTACTACACTGTTTCTCTTAATTCAGGTTCTTAAACAGATTTTCCACTTTGACAATATTTAGATTGCCTATCAAATTTGTAATCACTCAGTACCATTTTAGGGTATGTTGATATTTGTACACATCAGAGGGATATTATATTAAAATGCACTTTTAAGAAGAACAACAGAAAATCAGTTTTTGTAATTATGAATAGGGTGTGTATGTCTTAGGGCATCTAATAAAAGGCTACTTCAATTTAAAAAAAAGAAAAATCCTAAGGAAGGAAAAGGATTCTTTTACATACTGGAAATTTACCTTCTTCCATTACATAAAAGCCTACTGTCCAAGAAACACAGTTTTGGCTGATTATACTGAGCTATTATTAGCAGTAAACATTTCAGCAGTTCATAGATAGAGGAAAAAAGCAAATGTTCATGAATCATCCAACCTAAGGTAAACTTCGGATCAACTCTGCATTTAACTCTATGATTAAATTCCATTTGAGTATCTATGGACTTCTTTACTTCTATACTTATTAATGATAAATCACCTTATTTGACCATTTGAAACACATAAAAGTCTCTTTAAACTACTGTGAAAGGAGGACTTTATGATGGTGATATCCTAGCTACAAATGCACAGAACAATTCCTGAAAGAACAGTCGAGGCTCATGGTTTTCTTCCCTTTTTCTTTTTAATAGACACTGCTTACCTCACAGATGCCTGTGTGAAAATTAAAGGCTGAGTTTATAAAATTACTAGCCCTACCCATGTCAGATCTCCACATATTTCTAGCTGAAAAATTAGAGAGGAGACATTAATCTTTATAGAAACTGACAATTATGAAGAAACAAATATGTGCAGAACCATTAGAGGTGCATTTGAAGGAAAATCTGTGAAAAAAAAGTTGATTACCAGACTTAAAATGACTGCAGAATTGCAAAGTGGTGGGGCATTTGATTCTGCAGAGTCCCTATCCCTGGGGAGACAGTTTTGGGACTGTGGCGTATTGTGCTGTCTGGAATACGCTGTCTCTGATCTTCTCTGGGCTAAATGGCTCTTACACAAATAATTATGTGCAGGACTGAGTTTTTATAGCATGTTGACACTGCTAAAAACAAGGAAGCCAGGGACTGATGTTTAGCACGGGTTTCCTGATGTTCCAACTCCTCACAGGGAGTAGCTTACTCCCTGGGTTTGGTCCGGAGCACTCCAGCTATCTCATCCCCAGGAAATTTGCTCGTGGGATCCAGCCCTAAGCAGCACACAGAGGAACCAAGCTGTGACACAGGGTTTGGTCTGGAGACTTTCATGACATAGATACAGCCCCAGCACTATGTAGCCTTGTACCCCATTCCCAAGGCATGCTGTGCTTCACCGAAGGAGTAGGGAAAAGACAGCATTTGCAGGTATATATACCCACAGGTTAGAAAGGAAAAGTGCACTGGGATTGTAGCAGTGCTGGGAAACTACACATATGCAATGCATCTTACTGTCTAACTGCTTATAACAGCCAATTCATGTACAGAAATCAGGCCTCACCTCACAGCAAAGATATCTTTCGAATCAGATTGCTGGAGTTTTTGAAACATGAACTGCTATGCATGAAGCAGCCCTCCAAATATCCTTTTCCATTATGGTGAGGGGATTTCATGGACAGATTTTGGAACTCTTGCTTCTTTCCATCTCACCCTCCTTTAAGGGATCAAGAAAAACCTCTGGACACTGCCTCTTTGTTGTGGGCGCCATCTAAGGCAAGGCTGCAGGCAAAAGAAGAACATCTCTTTCTGGCTTTCTAATGGGCCTTTAAGAGGTAACCTCCATCTATTTGCTTTCTCTGATAGCAAGGGAAAGAGACAGTGAGTAGGGAACAGAGCAGACCAGTTTGAGGCCACAGCTCCTCAGGTATGGCCTTGCTCCCCGCTGTCCTGAGGGAGGGTGGGAAGTAAAGCAGGTACGAACAGGCAGTTCAGGGGATGAGAAGAAGGCCTCTGAAGGACTGGTGGTGTGTGGCCAGTCAGGAGGCTCTTCCTAGTGTTGCTTTCCCTTATCTTTGAGCAGAGCACAAAACCTGCCCAGGTGATCTACATTAAGATCAAAGACTACCTCCTCTTCCCACATCAGGGTAGCCACATTTTCCATTCTTGGAGAAAAGTAGGAAAGGTGCTGATTCTGGAGCAGAGGAAGATTAGGAAGCTGGAGTTGAGAGAGCACAATACAGAAGTGAGATGGGGTTGTAGGCAGAGGAAGGTGAAAATAAAAAGCCGAGAGAAACTGAGGAAAAATTTATGACCTCACAGACAGGACAACAGAGAAGGAAATGAAGAAGTCAGAAATGCTGAGGAAAAAGAGAAACTAAGTGTAAAAGCTGCGTGTCACCTGTCTTTGGTAGCAAATTCATGCTACAACACTTAAATCCTTTTTCTCTTTCTCTCTGTTGTGTTAAAGATGTGAGTTCTGAGGATTTTGTAGGCTGTATGAGTGAACAGAAATAACAAAAATAGATTGGCATCTCCAGAGGACAGTTACCCAACTATCTCCAGCTTATTTTACAACAAAAATAAAACTGAAGTGGAAAGGGAAATAAAGGCATACACATAGTGAAGAAAAATTTACAAGGGAGCATTATTCTTTCTCTGACTGCACATACATTTTCAGAAGGACAGTACCTGAACATGATGTTATGTGTCTTAAAACGGGACTTCATGCCTGGCCATCTGTTAATCTCATCTTGACTTTCCCTCATTTTCATAGCCTAGTATTTGTATCCATCCAGCCTATGTTCCTTTCTTCATTTTTAATCAAGTATTAAAATACATCGGGAAATGGCAGAGACCCTGGGGAATAAAAAGCTCTTAGTGTGGCCTAAGTGTACTTCCAAAAGTGGACATAAAATTCCTTCTCTTTGTCACACAGTGTTATGACTTGACCCGTCTCTTTTCTCCTTTCAAATATGTATTACCAGCACTAGACTTTAAGCCTTTTAAAAGTTATAGTATTTTTTAAATTTCAAAAATAAAGCTTAATTTTGTTCCACTGTCATTGGACTTTTTTCTTTTCACGTGGAAAAATCTCAGACATAGTGTGCCATTTTTACTAAGACACTGAATTCTCCCTGAGTAGCGTGGTACAAAAAGCTTGGTACTGCAAATGACATGATAAATTAAATTTTTCAATATAAGTGAAAAAACACGTCCACAGGGAGGTCAATCTAAAAATCCATGCAAGATTTAGACATAGTGTGAATGAACTATCCATCTCCTGTAAAGAGATGAAATACAGAACACATTTTGACTAAAAAGAGGCATCAAAAGATCAACTCCTGATTCAAATTTTCAAATATATATAGGGATTTTTAACTGTTTCAGGTTGCTCAAGTAGCTAGCATAAAAGATCTTGGTGTTAAAAGCATTTTCTGAAAATCAAGGTCCTTTAAAACTGTTTCTGACCGAGTGCTGAGACACCAAGGAGGGCAGAAGCCACACTTCTCACACTTCTCTGAAGAAACACTTTATTTGGAATTCTGAAGCGTGTCAGCAGCTCCTACTAAACACTTGCACTTCTCAGGTTTTTTTTTTTTGAGACAGCTTGTGCAATGTGACATAGAAGTCAGAAAAATGAAAAGACATTTACATATGTATTTAATACATGTTGAAGAGACCCCAGGGTATGTATTAGACCAAAATAGGAGCTCAGTTGAGCTGGTTGAGACATTTTCTCTATGACAAACTCTGTTTTCAGCACCATTTCTCAAGCTCCAGATAGATACAAGAGGGACTTGCCTTGCCCTGCTGATGTGGAAATGTGACAGAACCCAAATTAAAGGCTTTCTGTACCTTTTTCAGAGAAAGGGAAGCTTAAATACGGATCAACCACATCCCTATAGGAAACCTTATCTAAAGCAAGATCTTATGGCAATTGCCTCTTGCTGTATCTGTGTAGCTTGTAGGAAGAGGTGAATGTTGAGGAGCTTAAGGAGCAAGACTGACTCTGCAAAAGCTTGCCACACTTGGCTGGGCTGTAAGATTAAAGCCTCAGCTCTGCTCAGAGTGGAGCAGAGCCTCACAACTTACCTCCATCATGAGATGCCCTCACTAACCTGCAGGCGCTCTCTGATGGTGCTTTTTATTGTTTGCTTCCTCCCACACAAAAAAAGACACTAGACCTCTCCCCCAGAAGCAAACCACAGAATGTCAGAACCTCTGTGAACTGCCGGCATCGTCTTCTGGCGACTGTTCAGGTGCAGGGCTGCCCTTGGCACTTGGCTTGCTCTCCACGGCATATCCGCTATTTCAGTTCCATGCCACCCTCCCTCCTTCCCTCCCTCCCTTCTCTTTACTACCAGTTGCATGCTTTCTACGCCGAGCCTTCCTGGGAAGATGTCTGAAGCGTGGGTAAACAGAGGAATACATAAGAGTTTTCAGGGAGCTTATGCTTCTTTTCTCTCCCTCTCTCCGCTTCAGTCTTAACTGTCTTTTTTTTTTACTTATGATTTTTTTATAGAAATGTTTTTCAGAAACAAAGAGAATGACAGCAAAATTATCCCATTTAAATTGTAAAAGGAAAATTGTAAACAGAAGCAATGTAGGTATGACTACATTAGGAAGGAAGAAAATAATTCAGAACAAATGAAAGGCAATGATGAGAGTGTCATATAACAATTGGAGAAAAGACAGTTGACATAAGAAAGAGACACAGCAATCTCTCCATAATCTAAGAAAGCAATCCTGGCAATTTAGAAGTCAGTAGGACTCTTAAAAGAAAGCCTTATGTGGCTTTCAAAAACAAATGTATCTTATTTGTGACAGTAAGCATGAAAATTCATAACAATATGATGCTCTAATGCTACTCCCTGTGTTTAGCAATTGCAAGGCAGCTGAAAGCAGTGTGGGAGAAGGGGAACCTCCTCTGCACATCAGAAAGTGGCAGGATTCAGGTTGTTTAGCCTAGATTTTTTTAACCAGACAGCCTCCAGATTTTTGCTAAGTCGTTAATGCTTTGTTATGAAAGGCAGCTATCAGCTGAAAAACTCCAGGCCTATTGCTCACCTTCCTGTAACCAGATTTGCCATCTGTTAGGATCCAGTATTTAAATAACAATGTCTAACATTTAGAACTGAAACTTCCCCGATCCCTCAGAGGACCTTTTCCGTTACAATTATGTTGTGCCACTCTAAGCTGCTTTTCTACACAATCTCGAAGATATTTCTTCCTTCACACTGCATTGGGTATCTTCATAGTCTTCAAAAACACCTGCCTCTAGTAAAGGCTGTGCAGTCAGCAAGCTTTCATGGAGGGCACGCAGAAGAAGCAGCACTGCAGTAGATGATGAGCATCCTTCCCTGAGAGTGCCTACAGCCCATCTGTAGAGAGCACATTCACCCAGCAGACCTTACAGCCTGGTACTCACCACCCAGAGTGTCCCAAGCTACAGTCAGATCAGTCTGAGTTCCAGCTCCAGGCATGGCTGGGCTCAGTTCACATTTGACTTCACAAGATCTCCATAAGACATCTCTCAGGTACAAACAAACATGCATAAGTGTGGTTTTGTATTATGTTCATTTGTTTGAAATGCTGTGCATGTCAAAACACTCTATAAAACTGTGGATATCTACTAATTTTTGGAGGTAAAAATCTTTTAGCCCAAAAATTCCCTTGGAATTTTATCATGGAGAGAAACTTTAATAAAGCAGAACTACTCACTAAAACCCTAAGTACAGTATTAAGCTGTTTGTGTCATCCGTAACATCACAGCCCAGCTCTACATGACAGCACACAAATCAGCCTGCCAGAAGTTTAATCTCTGATGGCAAAGAGGAGCAGCTCTTTCACCTTTCTCAGGCTGGAAAAACACCTCTCACCTCTCTCCTCTCTCCCTTCTGAGTACTCTTTGTACTTAGGAAAAAATGATGAGCAACCTCATGCACTGAAAATTCCTGCATAATGCTGAAATGCTAAACAAGTGAACTTTTTTTTTTCCTCTGCAAATATAAACACATTCCACTTGAAGGTACAGTTATAAAATAGCAAAGATATGATTAAAGAATTCCATGTGGATTCATTACAAGCTTTCATTTCTGGTAAACTAATAAAGCTTTCCAGCTCATTTAAAAAAATAATCTCCCAACATTACACAGGAAGAAAAAATTATTACTCTTTGGGTCTCTGATAGGATATTAGGAGCGAGGCAAAATATTATCTATGCCAGATATACAAGCCAATATCGCAGAAAAACTCATAAAGTATATCAAGTCCAGGCAAAAACATAACAAGCAAAAAGCAGAGAATTACTTGAACTGTAGCAAACTGATGGTAGACCCATAAATATAACTACTGTGCTCACAGCCAAAGCTAAAACCTCAGAAACACATTTTCAGAGATATACAATTAAGACTGGAGGAAAAAAAATAAAGGAGAGAGAGAGAAAATTAACAATAAGCCCAAAAGCTTTTTACAGACTGTAATGAAGAAGCAAAAGAACACAAGGTACAATAATAAACCAGATGAGGTAATAATATATCCAGAAAGAGTTGAGAAGAAGGAAAGTGAACAAAAGTCATTCCTAGTTCAACTTGGCAGCAATTTAAAGAAGCAAGAAACAAATATATGTATGTGTGTGAGAGAGAGTATATATATATATATATGTAAACTTAAAAAACCTTCAAGAGCACTGCCAAGATTCCTTGTGGTGCTATTTCTGTGCATACAAATATTCTTTCACAAATGCATGTGAGTAGCCACATGATGCAAGATATTAAATACAAAAAACAAGTCTTGTTTCCATTCACGGCCTTTGCATTTCTCTAAAACTGGGTTTCAGAATGTGGTGGTCTGAGGAAGAATTTGCTCACTCATGAAGATTTTCCATAGTAACTTAGAGGAAGGAAACAATATCAGTTATATTGCATGAATAACTGTTACAGGGATGTTTCCGTCCTAAGTGCTGTAAACGTGGGGTTTGTGTATTGACAGCCCAGTAGATAAGTTAATGTTTTACACAGTTCTTAGAGATCTTAAAAAAAAAAAAACCAACACCAAAACAAACAAAAAATAATATTGAGCATTTCAGTATACACTGAAACTCCCAGGATGTATTTTGCAAGAATCCAGCGAGCTGAGTTTGAAATACGTCTGGTAGGCTGTTTTCAAATCAGATTTTTAATTTCATGTAGATCTTATTATTTTGCCACCCATAGTGGTGCCTGTGGTGCAGATCTGTCCTGAAGGAACATCTTTTGACTGTGCTTTGAAGAAAATAAAATCAAAAGGTGGAACTGCAGAGGGAGAAAGAAAGCAAATTGTTCCCACACATTTATTGCCAAATAAGAGAAACATAAAAAGCTCTCTGGAGACTTGTAGCTAGAGTTGCAGCCACGTCTTGACCTGCTGCACTGCTTTTGTTTTGTAGTCCTCTGAGGCAAATTGCATGGGGTTCACCCGGGCGAACACATAATCATCCAGCTGCAGATTCATCCCACCTTACTCTAGGTCTCTAAACAAAAGCCTGTGTGAGGAGCAGGCCTATCTTACCCTCTTTGTACAGCCAGTGGAGAGGGAGGAATTTCCAGAAGATTTTGAAGGTCTGAATCTGAACTGTCCCTAGAAGAGCTTCTGTCATATTGAGGATAAGCTAGTTTCATCTTTTTCTTTGTGTTTGAAGGGCATTCTGATGGATGTTCTAAATGCATATTGGAAAAAACACTTCTTTTAAAGCTTTCCTTTGTACCATTTTCTTTGCTTCCCTGCTTTTTGAGTCTATTGTTTCCCCCAGAAAGCAGGGCATAAAGAAAATAAGTTCAGTTATTGAGATACTAAATAACAAAATGTTAAGCAGTACACTAATTTAGTGGGGGAGTCACTGGGGATAAGGCACTTAGTGGTAGTGGTTGAAAGGCTCAACCTTATTAAAAAGGAGTTTGTGGGCCTTGTAAACCTTGAATGCCATGTTCTCAGTGCTCTGAAGGTTCCCACTGTCCTGCAACTTTGTGGTGTATTTTTGCTCTATTTCTCTTTCCACAGAGAAGGAGAAGCAGCACCTTCTGGTAGGCTCTGCTGCTACTACAACTAATGCTTGTGTCGTTTTAAAATCCCATTTAATCCACCGCATCCATTCGAGTCGCAGTGTTTTTCATCCTGTTTCCCCAAGTGCCTCCTTCCCGGTCCAGAGCATTTGCTAAAGCAAAGCTCATTCGCCGCATTATACAGCCCCAAATTACTCCAGGAATTAGGGCATTCCTGATCCTGCTGCTAATACTGGTGTTATACAACTGAGGCTCCCTCCAGATCTGCTCCTTCCTAAGGGCGGATAATACAAGTTGCTGAGAGGGACGTGCATTTTGCCAGGTCTGGGCTGCCATCTGCCTGCTTCAGCTGGGGCCTGATCCTGAGGTTGGCAGCTGAGATCCACCCTCTGGAGCAATCTGCTCTGTGGGGAGACCAGGAAGGCAGACAGAGCTACCAGCAATGCTCTGCGGCCAACCGAGCATCACCAAAGTTTTAGAGATGGAAGGACTAAGTGGAAGCACTCTGCCCTGGTAGAAAGTGAAGTTAGGTGCCCAGTTGCCCCCTAGATGAGCTTGTTTCCAAGGAAAGAGGTTTTATGGGATCTCAAGGGGCTTTCTAGATTGACCAAGTCTGGAAATATAGATCAGAGAAATCCACCAGTGGCACAGATAGGGTTTACCGAAAGTTGGGTTAGTGGTGGAGTGAGGGCAAGCAGAGATCCCTGAAGTCCAAGGCCTCTGCCAGAGCTCTTATAATTTTTGGTTTTCTTGTCTAGCATCCAAGACATAAAGGCAAAAGTCTGGAGCAACACTGATTAACTTTGGACCTGAGAGACTAGTGGCTTTTCTGCATATGAATAAGTAATGAAGGCGTTGGCAGCACAGTATTCAGTACACGTCCTTGTGAGAGAAACAGAGAAAAGCAGGCTGTCACTATCTCTGAGCCATATCTTATTTATATATTGGAAACAAAATAGGCTATAGTGCTTGTGGTATTCTTTAAACTGATTTCAGTGTTATATCTTAATTTACTCTTACCTCGGGAATTAAGAAACAAACACTCCTTAAAATGCAGATTGTAAAACACGTACTTATGGCCATCTGGAAAAAACATACTGATTGATTAAAGTTCAATCTATCTGCTTTAAGACCAGCTCACAGTAACTGCAATGATTGCAATTCCAGCTACGAGCATTTTCTTCTTAAAACATTCCTTGCTCTTATCAGACCAATTATTCAGCAGAAATTTCACTTATTTCATGTATTTCAGCATCCAGGACATATCTGATAGTCTGGAGCACAGTTCTGCAGAGAGAAGAACAGGATTTTGTGCCTGGTGACTCAGAATTGGTGAAGAATATAAAGGTCCAGGCTCTGTGATAAAAACAGAGATACACTTGCACACCTCCTGTGCCTTAGAGCAGTTGAGAACACGATCCAAAATACTAACCACAGTTTAATTATGTAGTGACATGTCCTGCCTGACTTTATATAATGTTCTTCTATTAATTTTATAATTAAGCAATTAGCCCTGAGGATATTTTACAAAAACAGCCTACCAGCATGCAAAACAAAACATAAATTTTGTAAGTGTTCCAGTCACCTCTGACAAAAGAACAGTAAGTGATTTCAGCGCAGGAAAGTCACTGAAACTGTATACTTTAGAATGTTAATCAAAATTGCATTTTGAAATCCAAAATGAAATGCAGAAATATTTTATGGCTACATTAGCAGAATCAGGAAGTCTGTTCTTGTATCAGTAAGGAAAATTAAGCAGCAGTCTTTTACACATTTACTATGTGATGAGGTACATACACCTTGTTTGGAAAACTTCCAGAGATCTCACCCACTTGCCCTGGAGTTAGAGTGGGTCAGTGTTTCCCCACATCTCCCCATTATCTTCTCAAACCTGCATGAAATACTGTTGATTAAATCATGTCTCTTTAATTTTTCTAATAGCTTATGGATAGCTTGAAAAACACAATGTGAGCCAAAACCTCATTGAATATTATTCAATGTGCATTCCCCAATTATTCTACCAGTGTAGTCGGTTCCAAACCACTAGTAAATTTGCCATAATAAAATTTTCTATTGACTTGCCTTTACATACAGGTCGTGCCTGTACCATACCACTTTGAGCTCCTCCCAGATGGATTCTTTTGCTGCTGGCAGGAGCCAAGTATTTCTCTTCTGCCTTCTCAGTATTTGATCCATGTAGTGTTTACCCTTTTTATTCAGTCTGTTAACTAGTGGAATACCACGTCAAAGTAACAGCAGGATTCTATTCAAGTAATATAGACGTTGACTATAAAGCAACTGATTTATCACATGGAACAGGTGCAGAAGAAAACCTGATAACAGATGGTAACTACAACTGCCAGTCATTAAAATCCTGATTGAACTGTGTCATGCCCAAAAGGAATTCCATATCTCAGGCAGATGAATCAGCCCCAAAAGTCTCTCCTTTCTTTTTGAAATGAGATACACTATTTCTTTTGGTCTTTGTTGCTGCAGTTCTAGAAACCCACCATCTTTCAAAAATCATGAGGCAGGAAGGATGAGGCAAAAGAAGAGAGGTTGGAACAGATGGCCCACTGGTCTCTTCCAGCCTTACCCATTCTGTGATTCTGTGAATTGCTGCATAGAAAAACTACTGCAGTGGCAGCTCATCAACACCTGCATTTTATAAATGATTGGGGAAATTTCTTTTTAAATATAAACAAGTATGTAGAAAATTAGTACTGAAAAAAACAGAAGAAGATTTTGGCCTGTCCTTAAGTTGTTGGGTTAAATTGTTTGGTTAATCTATTGCCCTGTGATTTGCTTGTAAGTTCTCATTTAGATCACAGTCTTGCCCAAGGACTCATTTTGGTACAAAACCTTTATAAATATGTTTATAACAGAAAAATTTATCAATATGTTTATAATGGAGAACCCTTATCAATATGTTTATAGCAGTTTCCAGCTGGGAGAGTGATCTGCCCATGGAAACTTTTCAGTCTCTGCTGAGTCTCATTGATTTCACTGAGATTTAGTGGCCAACAGCACTCTCTGTTAGCAGACATTAATGGAAAACTGAGGTTGTACTCCAACACCTCTGCTTGTAGTGGTAGCCCAGGGTGTTGGCACCATTGCAAGGCAGTTTTGAGGGGAGATAAACTAGATTCCTTCCAAAGGGAACTAAACCAGAGACTCTGCTCCAGTTGCACCCCCAAGGAAAGGTGTAAAGGCTAAACCCAGTGACTGGCCCTTCACACAGCTTTGAACCACGAGACTTGCAGGGATGTTCAGTCCAGAGCACTGCCTGAAGTAAGCAGGCAGTAAGGTCTTTGTAAGTAAGTAAGCTGTAAGGCCTTTGCTGTTAAGCACTGATCTGTCCTGTTGTGGTGAATTATTTGTTGGTATGAACCTAGTCTCGGTTAGACATCTATGTTTTTTGGAGAGGATTTAATGTAATTAATTTCAGCCATCTGAAAGTCATGCTCTTAATCCAAGCTAGTTGGTTTCCAGTCTTGCTTTATTCACCAGGTCAGTGCTTTCAATTCTTTGAATTTTAAGACTGATATGGGATATAGGCTATCACATACTTAAGGTATGAGATGAGGACCTTTGGCAGTTGCTTCTCTTCCTCCACGGGCTATCAAATCAGGTAAATTACCTACTTTATACTACCTGTCTAATTTTGAGGCAGGTAAAACTAATGATCTGTCACAGTTTGAGATGTGAGATGGAGTTTCATGAGAAAACTTATGAAAAAAAAGATAAGAACATCAATAGTCAGATGCAAATTAATTTTGGGGACATCAAAACTCACACCTATGCTTAAGGAAACACACTTTAAAAGGCAAAACCACCTATCCTGCCACCCATATGGCTGTTTGTGTTTAAGACTCAAAGAATGTTGTTCATCTGTTTTGTGCCTTTGATTTGTCTATGGAAATAACCACCTTTATGTATCCTTATCTACTCGTTGATTTCATGTTCTGACAGTGAACAGCTTCTGAGCATATTTAGATAGAAATTTATAGCTACATTGGAAGAAAATACCCAGAGACAATAACACTTCCCGAAATATACAATAACACCTTCATGCAAAACACTTCAAAGAAGAGTACATGAAAAGAAAAAAGAAAGGAAGAAAATTGCCCTCAAGAAGTCAGCTGAGGGCTTTCCAACAGTGAGACTGTGCAAACTAAGATTTTTTTTTTTCAGTCTGCTTTAAATGGCTCTGAGGACCAGGTAATCTTTCTTGCTGTCAGAAATCCAGAGCTGGGGCACTCCAGACAAAGACCATCCACAACCGGCTCCCTCTGGTGTGAAGCTTCAAGTCTCAGCCTGTCCTGAGAGCAGTTGCTCTTTGTTACAGTTTGTATTTTCAACATGCTGTATAACAGCCGTAGGAACATCAATCTGTAGATTATCTCAAACATGATTTTGTAAGAATTGTACCAGCACCTCCTCACTATCTGAGCTACTGAGGATGAAAGAAGAACTTGGGTAGCACGGTGCCTGAGTACAAGGTACTAATGTCCAGCTGAACTCAACTGGCTTGGCTCCATCAGAGTAGCCAAAGCACTAACACAACCCAAACAAATGCTGGAAAATCCTCTCTGGTGCCTCTATATCCATGTTTTCCAGCACCCTGAGGACCAGGAGAGATTCTTTAACTGGCTACAGAACAGCCATACAAAGGTAACTCAGGTCAGGCAAGGCTAATAAACCCTGCTAGGCATGAGCTGGTGGTGTAGAATGTGTCATATTTTTTACTTGTTTGGATCCCAGGAATATGAAGCAGGGGCAGCTGATCTGGTTCTGCTCTGAGTTAGTACATGTTAGGCAAGTTTTGTTAGTCTCTGTTATAGGACACACCGAAGTGGCTATGATGCTTCTGCACATGAGCCATCCCTAAGATGCAACATATTCGTGTTCAGAGACTGTCAGAACTCAGCTACTAAAGAAGACTTGACCTTGAATCAGCTTATATGACCCTGTGATCTTGGCCCACATAATCCTTAATCTGGATACAACATGTGCAAATAACTGACAGTCGCCTGAAATTCATTACTCTTGTGCTTGTATCCTCCAGGGCTTCTCTGCAATCTTTATTGATTGTGACAGTTTCTTGCTGCTCCGATTTTTTTTCTAGAACCCTGGGAAGAAAGAGCAGCAGGAGCACAAGGATGGCATCAGTCGTGGTGAACCCAGATACCCCTGCTCAGAGTGCTTGTGCAGACATTTTCTTAAGAAAAGCTCTCTCTATGTTTGCAAGCAACATATGCGCTGCAGAGCCAGAGCTCCTCTCCAAGTCCCTCAGATGTATCTGCTTGTCACAAAAGATACTGGGCAAAGAACAAAGTCTTGCTTGGAAAGGAACAGTAACTCCTAAGAAACTTCAAGAACAAATCTCTAGCAGCTTCAGCTGAGCAACTGAGTCTCTAGACTAGAAGTAGGCTCTGACATAACTGCTTTCACAGCTCTAGAATTCTTGGATGCCTGATTTTGCAGTGACCTGGCTTCAGTGCAGAAGTAGAAAACAGACACTAGGCTCAGAAAGGATATCTCATTGTCTGCAAACCTCAAGAACTTACTCATTAAGCCTAAATCTTCTCGTATGCTTAAAACTGAAATCTCTCACTCCTTGTAAAGGGGAGGAAGAAATCTTGCTAAGATGTGGAACTACCTGACATTTATACAAACGACCCTTCCTAATGACACTGACTGCAGTTTTTACCACAAGTGAGCCTGGAGACTTTTTTCAGGGAATACTAACAGCATTAAGATGTCTGTTTGCCTACAGGTAGAAGTAATTTACCAGGAACAGATGATGCTGACCACATGTAGATGACTAAACCTAAATGCCTTGGGAATTTTCAGGTAAATGGGGAGGAATCTAGAAAACTTAAGAACATACAATATTAAGCAGTTTTGAAAAGCAGGCAAGTTGAACTTTCATCTTGGATCAGACCGGGGTTTGAGCAATAACAAGCTAAGCTAAAGGGTTTAGGATGCTTTTATCCTACCCCTAACTGCAACTAGATTCTTACTAATGAGTGGTAGATTATGGAAAATAACCAGGAAAATAACCAGCAAATGGTTTGGATCTGTTACGGGTAGCAATCACACACAGCTCGTTGGAGGTGGCAAAGACACAGCTGTGGTAATAGAGAGGAGCTTCATCATAGGCACAATGGTGGGAGAGGGTCCTGCAATTGGCTTTCCAAGGACTTCCTCACACTTAACACTGCACTGTTTGACTTGCTGGCCAAAGAGTGTAATGAGAGCAAACATGAAGTGTAAATAGCCTCAGTGCAAAGCCGAAGAATCCAAGGCACAAAATGAGGCATGTCTTGCCCAGAACCACCAGGAGGGTAGCAGCAAAACCTCCATGTCCTGACACCTAGTCTGGGATATTCCAAACTGTATCTTACGACCGCCTAATTTTACATATTATCATTGCATTTGGCAGTTATGGTAAAGGAGACACTTTGGGATAAATGAGACAAGCTCCCGTTTGGCTACAGGAGACCTGGAGGGGCTTCCCTGCAGGTAGGTGCAGAAAGAACAGCTGTACTCTGCTCTAAGCTGGTGCGGAACAGCCTCGGAGTCGACGCGTTACAGGAGCTGTATTAGCACTGGGTCACAGGTAGCATAGGCTGCATCAGATGCTGCCCAGAGCTGCTGGGAGGGCCACAGAACTTCTGGACTGGCTCATAGCCGTCATGGCCGTAAGCTGAGTGATGGTGTTTAACAACACTTCCAGCAGGAATACTCCAAGATGCCAGTTTTCTGCTCTCTTCAGGCTAATGAACATTTCTGGAGAACAGCCAAAAATTTGATTACCAGTATAAGCAAGAGAGAATAAATATAGTACTTCTGGCTCGCACAAAAAGCAAAGGAATTCTGTGATTCATCCTAATAATTATAATGTATCTGAAAATATTTTGAAAAGGAATATATTCAGCACTTTAGAAATAAATATATTGTATGCAATTTGATTTTTAACCTGCCATGGAATGTTAATGATCACAAAATATTTATGTTACACAGCCAGAATGTGGATATAAATATTTTCTTACTGAATTTTCTACAGTTTTATAGTGTTTTGGATGTGAATTTGGAAGTGAAATGAAATATATGTTCAGGTCTGGTCTTCAGAAACCATAAAAAAACCCTGTTTTCTGCAATGGAAAAAAAAATCAGAACACATTTCTAAGAGGCATTAAAATATTCCTGAAGAAGTATGATTTTTGTACTGCTTATGCTAAAAAACAGAAGTACCAAAAAAATGCATTCCAAGTCACTTCAGAAACACAGAAGCCCCTACTTCAATCCCAGGCATGTGATTAATTCCATTTAGTTAACAGGAGGAAGCATGTATATAAAATTGATTCCTCACGTAACTGCCATCAGGAGAAAGGTTCTAAGCAGAAGCTGAGCATATCCAAAAATCTGCGAAGCCAAACGTGATTTTGGACTCGAGCTTTAACCTGCTGAATACATCAGTCAGTGTGGCCAGAGTCAGTCCTCAGGGGAGTTCCATACCAGCGAAACAGCCTGAATATCCTATCCAGATGTGATAAAGGCCTGAAGCATCCTGGNGTTTTTCCTTAAAAAAAAAAAAAAAAAAAAAAAAAAATTCCCTGATTTAAACCTATCAATGAAATATAGCAAGGCCTAACACCTCAAAGCAGAACTATTCACCCAAAAGTAACCATCCTTTAAAAGGAGCAACAACCAAAAAAACTATGCTTCATCCAAGTAAAACTTCAAGTGATAACATATTTCAGTAAAACATAATTAGTGGGATCGGAATTTTGCCAGGAACCTCAGGTAAACATTCTTCTTAAAAATAGGAATTGGATATTGTTCCAATGAGTTTTTAAAACCAGTCTCAAATGTATGTACCTCCTCTAGATGCCTGGAATATTTCACATAGAGTTAAAGTGAAGCACAGGTACCATGCACATCAAAAATATTTTGTGCAAAGGAGAGCTTTTCGAAAAGGTGAAATCTCTGTGCAATTAGTCATGCTCATTATTACTGGGACATGCCCAGCAGAAGGGTACAAAGCTGGCACTTGTGCAAGAACAAGTATAATACTCTAGAGTGGTAGGACTTGATTGTTTCTTCTCATTGGGTGTAAAAACCAATGCAGAACCATTAATGACTTTTACTGTAGGCCCTTTTTTTTGTTTCAAGTTTGTGCCTTACCTGACTGAGAAGTTTTCTGGTGGACAATTCCCCCTACGGTCATTATTTTAAAATCAGCGGGTTGAATTTACAGCCCAGTATGGGTAACAGTTATTGAGATTAATGTTACTTTATAAACAAAAATCAGCACCCCTTTTGCATGTGTTCTTGAAAGATTTGAAAGTCTCAAGCAATTTCACATGCCACTAACATCCCTGCATGATTATATAGCAACCATGGAAAATGTCTGCTTCCTGGTATTTTGGGGGTTTGTAATCCCATCTGTTACATTTCACAGTTCATCGCTAAGAATATGAGTTATATGATAAGTTGTGGAAAACACATAGCAAAGTCCTCTGACAGAAGCAAATGTAGGAAGATGAGGGTCAGGTGGGGGATATGACAGCTTCAGTAAGAGTCTGTCAGAAAGGTCTTCTGGAAAAGGTCTTGTCCATCTGCCAAACATATGAGATAATTGACATCTTGGATGTTCCCACCAGCTGTCTCAACAGTTCAGGATCGAACAGGGGCAATTCGCAGTCATCGAGAAGCAGAAATGCCTGTTGTAATGCAGGAACTGGAAAACGTGACAGGTGATACTTGCTAATGACTGGTAATGGTAGTGAAGAGATGTTAAGCATTGTAGCTATAACCCAGCCATTTTGAAAGACTGAAGGTGAGATAGGAATTAATTTTAACACTTTCTAAAATTGCCCTGAGATGATCTATCATCACTCAAGAATATTCTTTGTACATCCTCACTTAACATCTAATGCTGACATGCTATCTTTTGGGCTACTGATAACCCCACTACTTGGATAACCACTGAGAATACAGAATAAAAATAGAGGGGGAGTAAACTTTTAAGATTTCTGTCTTTCCAGTAGATTTGGAACAACTATACCTTACAGAAACATCTGAAAATCTTACATGTAAGTTTTTCCTAATGCACAAAAATACAGAATAAATCATTAAATCTTCTTCCACTATATCATCATATCATCTTCTGAAGAGGAAGTGCTTTCTACCATATGAGTAACAAATGGCATTTCTTAATTTACAGACATACATTTCTTGAACAATAGAGTAGTAAAACGAAAAGATGAGGAGCAGTCAGAAACATCTGTCACAATTTAACAGCAACAGAATTAATAACACTCTCCGCCACCCAACCAAGCATTCTGCCAGCACTTCAAAAGGGTAATTGGAGTGACTTGATAATTATAGATGTGTCATCCTGATTTCAATACCAGGCAGAGTAATCCAGCAGGTGGACATGGCTTTAATAAATAATTAAGGGTGAAACCCGTGCAACTGAACTGAGCTGATATATTTTGAGGAAAATAAAACTTAATAAGCCACCGTTACAGAAAATGTTACACACTTGTATGGAACACTCCAGGCTTTAACACAAAGCCTGTCCCAGCTTTACTGTCACACTCAGAACACCTCACAACAAAGGAACTTGCTACTTGAACAGCATCTAGTGTCTCTCAGGATTGTCCCTGTTGTCCTTCTACCAGTTCCTCTGCCAATGCAGCCTGCAGGGGCTCAGCTGACTTCAGAAGACAGGCTCTTTCACATCCCAAGTCCATATTTTATATAAATAACAATAATAAGTAAATAAATAAATAAATAAATGCATTACTCCAAAAATTCAGTTAAGTGGAGCTGGGCTTGCTGGTCTTTCCCCTGCTGCCAGTTTCTTGCCCAGTATTATTGAAATTTAAGTAAATATTTCGTGATAGCCGGGAGACACCTGTGTTAAACCTCTTGATTTTCACTTTGTGCCAATGCTGTTCTTAATTTAAAATCTGTTTCACTTTCCAATAATAGCTGAATTGTATGAAGTTTGGACAATGCCGTGTGAGGAGGACAGAATTCAAAGTACTGTGCAAGCTCAGAGAGCAGATCTTTTGGTGCTTCCAAAATATTCAAGCTCATAGTAATTCAGTGTCCCAGGTGCATCAGTTTGGATGAGAGGATTTAATGTTCAGCCTTAGACTGTGGGCAATGCAAGATGATGTATTAAGTGTTTTCCTTTATCATGATTGCTCATGTGTAACCATTAAGCCGACCATTACCTCATGAAACACGAGAGCCAAAAATCGCTCATACTGACGGTATATATTTGCTAAAGTGGCATTCAGAGGACTCCAGCATCAGTACATTGAAGATTTTGCCCTCTAAAATCATAAGAGGAAATAATTCACTTACTTCCACCACTACCAGTGGGTCTCTGTTCTTTATTCAGCTTTGCATAGCTGAAACAGCATAGCAGAACAGGCCTACATTAGAGCCAGACTGCAGCTGTGCACCGTACTTCATCATAATTTGTGACTTTGAAATATTCTTAATTGGAAGTAGCTGGCAGACAGGCATGGCAGATGATTACAGAATGATGGTATGAATTTGTTGGCAATTTTGTTCAAGCTGTTTTTATTAAAGACCCTAGTCCTCATGTCCTGTCCCAAAA
>WEIT01031431.1:1973-61970 GCA_013389985.1 Dryoscopus gambensis | reverse complement strand
AATAAAATAATTATTTTATAAATGGCACAGTGGAACAGATCTGGCTGAGGTTCTAGATGATGCTTCCAAGTGTAACTCCTGAATGCTCCAGTTGCAGGCACCAAGGTCTAGGAGTCATGAATGCTCATCCAGGTGATGAGAAAATGAGTGCCTGCTGTCTGCAACACATGTTTTAGATTTGTGCGTGGCAGCACCCTTTGAAACCTTTGGATCAGGACATTCTGCTCTGTCAGACTCTCAATGTCAGCATGTTTTAGACTTGAGCTAAGCCCCGAAACTACTCAGACCAGTGTTTTGGGACATGCTGGGGCAAATGAACACTAAGGCAACTTTCAGGTCAAACAGCAAATCAGTTCAGCAAGTCTGGTGAGCTCGATCAGGTTAGGCTGAGCAAGTGTGAGGCTCCTGTTTGCTTTTGGATCAGATGCACCTAAAGCCTTTTCCTTCTTAGATTCCTCTGTCCTTTTGTTTTGAATTTATGAAGCTTAATCAGAGTCACTTACATGATGCGTGGCACTCCGAGAAGAACTTGATCTTCCATTTAAATGTCCTCAATCCCTAGGAAAATGAGGCATACAGCAGAAATTTCTGGTCTATTGCCTGCTTCCCCCAGGCTGGAAAACAGAACTAGCTGATGAGAGGAAGAGAAGGCCTCACTAAAATATGTGTTAGGTGGTTCTATTTTTCCTGTTTTCACCCTCTTGACATTGGCATATTTTAGGAATGCAGGCCTGGGTTGTCAAGTCCAGATCCCTGGTGATTAGACAGGCAATTCTTACAAGAACCTTATTTTTCCTTGATTGTGATTGTGAGTCACTTCCAGTGTGCTCAGTCTGGGGAGGCCCTCTTTGCAGGTGGAAACAAGTCACAGATTCGTTTACTCAGGTCTGATTTTTTGTTGTCCTGTCAAAAATATATACACCACAAATCTCCTCTTTATTCCAGAAACACTGAAGGGGAGGCACATATGTGAAACTTACAGCAGCTTTCGCCTGCCAAACCTTTAAGATCTTTTCTCTGTTCCAGTACCTGCACAGTCACGCAATGTCCTCCCTCAGAAAAAAACCCCAAAAACCAGAAAGGATTCAAATAAAACAAACAGAAAAGTTGCCATTGATCTAAGCTGGCTAGAGAGAAGAATAACTAAAAGGCTAAGTAGTGTTCCTCTGATGCAATTTTGAGGATCTGCACAATACATTCTCCACCTTATTTGTCTTGATATGCCCAAATAACTAAAATCCAGTTTTTAAAATTATTTATCTTTGTTTCATTTCGCAGTATTCTCTGGGATTATCCTGTGTACATGAATAGGACTTATTTTTTTATAGCTTCTTCTACTATTTATAAGCTCACCCAAGTAATAGAATGAATTCAAAACCCACATTATAGTGCTCACCTAATTGCCAGTCACTTTGTCTTCCAACTGTTTACAGGGGGAGAAAATGACATATTGAAGATGACTGTGTTTGCTATAAAATACTACACAGTTACTTGAATTTGGTTTAGCTGGTTCTAATGAAAGCATTTTGAGCTCTCTTGAGGACTCGAGGGGGTGTCAGCTTAATCACCAGTGTCAGTTTTCACGAGAGGAAAGTTTTCCCCTCCTGAAGCATTCACTGCCTCTGTGGTAGCTCATACAGGTCTGCCACACGGACTGCAGCAATTCATCCATGGCCTCTCAGGGACTGGATGCTCAAGCACTTTGCACCAGGAAATCCTTGCTTGCCTCAAGGAGTACTGTGGTTCCTTGCTACCAACATGCTGCTGTGCTGAAGGCTCTGTGCACTCAAAGAGAGACCTCTGAGGGTCCCCTAAATGAATTTTAGATACTAGTATAGGGAAAACAGGGACAGGCCTTAGCCCAAGCTTTTAAACTCCAAGGGAAGCATCACTGTCTGCCTGATCTACCCTCCTACATTTCTGCTGGAGAGATGGCCACGAGGGCTGTGTAGTGTGGCCATTTTTCAGTTCTTCACTGAGTCATTTATAAATGTCTTTGGTTTTCAGCTTCTCTGCAAGGCAGTGGGATTGCTCTTCCATGTAGTCCTTCCAAAAGTACAATTGCACCATTAGCCAACAACATTAAGGAACTTCTAAAGCCAGTGCTAAATCGTACTGGCTGTTTTCCACAGAACTTTGCCTGCTCCACTGAATCAGAGCCCATTACTGCTTTGGTTATGCTTGCGACAAAGCATTTTATTAGACTCCTTCACTGCAATTTGTCTGCTCTAAGCTATGCATCCAAAATACAGGTAGACACCTCTCCCAGTTAAATGCTGGCACTTAGCTGCAAAACAAGGTGCCTGCAGGAGACAGTTAATTCCTCCCTACACCCACTGTCAACCACCAAGACATCAAGGTCTTCATCCTCGGTGGCTTCCTCAGATAGGACAGCAGATATTCCAGCTACTCCAGGCAAAGATTCCTTTAAGATTCAAGCCAGTACTTTAAACGCAGGCAGGCAGACAATCCACGTGGGATCAGAGGCTGTGAAGCCTGGCCTATGGGTGAGCCTCGCCTTCATGGAGAGGCAGCAGAGGCCAGGTGCAACACCTTAGGACAGCTCTGGTTATACTAGATATGCACATTTAGATAAACACTTACACATCTTATCACTTCTCCTGCCCACAACCACTTGCTGACAACTGGCACATGACCCAGCCTGTGGATTGCTGTGCACAGCTCTCTGCCCATCACAAGTAGATAATGAGTTAAATTCAAAATTTCACAGGAAAAGAAAAGAAAACCTCTCACCTCTGTTGTTTCCCTTCACAGCCATGTAAGTCGTTTCATTTATGTCCTAATACATGTTTTTTTTCTCAGAGGGTGATTGAGCACTGGAACAGGCTCAATCAGGAAAGTGGGAACTAAGCCTGTCAGAGTTCAAGAAGCATTTGGATAACACTCTCAGGCACATGGTGTGATTCTTGGGCTGTCTTGTGCAGGGCCAGGAGTTGGACTTTGATGATCCTAGTGCATCCCTTCCAACTCAGCAGATTGTATGATTCTATGATATCCTAAATCTCTGATTCCTAGCCCTTAGCAGGCCCGCAGTTTTCAATAAAGTGCCTCAACTTCTAAAAACACATGTGGATGAACTCGCTGCTGAAATCATGCACCACCAAGTTGCAAGAAACAAGAAGTTTCCCTACTACTATCTGCCCTGAAACCACCTTCTGGCGTTGATGCCAGCTGGCACAGGACACTTCTTGTCCACACTGTTTGACTGTCCTAGTCTCCAAAACAGGACAGCAGCATCCAAGCTGCCTGTTGGGAAGGGTCTGTGGGCTGTGTGGGTCTGCTAAATTCTCAAGTTTTCACAGCTGTTGTTTGGAACAATGCTAGCACAGACCAGAGCCCACCCCAATGGTACAAAAGCACAGGTGATGGCAGTGCTTATGAGTGTTTCCCACCACTGCTTGGCTTATGGGTGTGACTGCAGCCAGAGCAGACAGTTCAGTGCTTGGGTTCATTGGGCTGACTCTTTCCTTTGCAGGGAGGGTGAATTCAGTAAATAAGCCACAAATTCCTCACAGGCTTGATTGATTTCCATGGATTGGCAACCTCCTTTCTTTTTTTTTCCCTGCAAGCCATACTCACGTCTCATGAACACTGTAGGGCATGTGATTCCCTGGATTCCTGTAAACCTCAGGCCTAATGGAGTGAGTTCCTGACAGACCAGGCACAGAAGAGGAAGGACACCCAGCAGCCCACATTTTTTCTGTAAGCAGCGTGTGTGCAACCTTCCCAGCAGCCCGAGGCATTGCTGAGGGTGTGGCGGGCCAGCAGCCCCGGTGGGAATCACTACCACCCAGGTAAGAGAGACGAACAGCTGTGATGCCTGGCCATAATCCTGATAGTCAGGTTTCTGACTGGGAGGTGGTCAGTTCTGTAGATGAAAAGAGCAACAGCTTTCAGCAAGCCTGTGAAACACCAAGGGTTTTACTGTGGAAGTAGTCCACTGCAGACTCCACCTGCAGTCCCACAGGGAGAGGAGATTAATCCTTTGGTTGTTGCTCAGGGGAAACAGTATCCCAGACCAAACAAGGGTCCAGATCAGGTGGGGGAGCTATCTTCAGAGCTGAATGCTGCTCAGTGGAGCCATGGACAAACATTAGGCAATGTAAATCCCACAGCTTTTTAATACAGGTTCACTTCATCCTTCTGTCATATTTCCTACTATTTTTCAATTTTAATAAACCCTGTGAGTTTTTCATAAATACAGTATAGTGTGGACATGAGTTGTCCTTTTTAGGATCAACTGGTTGGTCATAGACGTGGCTGTTTGCCACCACAGTCAGAGTATTCAGGGTTAGTCTCTTACTGGACCTAAAGCCAGGAGAGTGGTGGTAGCACGTGGATGAGATGAACCAATGACAAACATCTGGGTGACTGAACCAGCCCAGCTACCTGAGATGGGGCAGGCAAATCCCACTTAAATGCAGTACCTTCTCAAAAAAGATAAATAAGCTAAGCTGTATTGCAAAGCACTGGGGCAGATAATCACGTAGGTAAGATGCTGGCAGAAGAATTAATGGGGCGATATTTCTCTTTGGAAAAAGAAATAGGTCATCACTGGCATCATCTCATACTGCTTTTTAACTCTGTCTCCTCACTTTTCTAGTGGCATAGAAGTAGTATCCCTTCTCCTTTACTGTGGTTATCTTTCATCCTTCCTCCTCTCTGTTTATAGTTTACCTCTTCATATCAATAAACCCACAACAAGAATTAATTCTGTGAACAAACTATATTACAATAAGCAGTGGTAGCATCTTTTTTGCCAGTATTTCTTATAATGACTTCCTCTTGAGTACATATTTCAGTTTCCTATGACATGATTATTTGAGAATATATAAAAATCAAAATCCAAAATATAAGTTTCTTAATGACTGTCAGGTGCTTTTGACATTTTATCCTGAGTAATCTTTTCAAAAACTGCTTGTGAAGAACTTGCTGTCTGGATTCTTAGAAAGTTTCTAATGTCTCTTTCACTGCATTCTTAAGAGCATCTTCATTCTCACACATAGTATCTTAGACAACATCTCTAATTTTGCAGTCCTCGTTCAGATGAACTGTACAGCTTTAATAGATACTTCCATTTGGGGGGGAAAAAGAATCAGTTGCAAGCAGCTATCTCTTAATGATTTCACGCTTATCTTCTATTAAAATCTGCATAATTTTCTAATGGTTAATCAGCATAAATTTATTTCATGATCACTAAGAGGCAGCTGCTGTTAAGAACAGTGAATGAAGACATTTTTAGCATGGTGTCCTTTAAAGTACTTGAGCCTAGATTCAGGCAGTCCAAATTACATCTACTTCCCTACACCTCTCCCTTTGGTCACCCCTGTGTCTGCAGGGACACAGGGCACACAAAGCACAGGAGGCTGTAGATTAAGTTTTCAATGTCTGAGCCTGTACTTTGGTGTCCAGATGTAAAAGTACCAACACCTCTCAAGTTACTTAACTACTTCTCAGCAAGCGGCCTTGGTTGGTTGGTGTTTTGTTTGCTTTGTTTGTCTTGGGGATTTTTTGTTTCATTGTGAGGGTTTTTTTGTTGGTTTGGTTTGTTTGTTTTTGTTGTTGTTTTGCTGCTGCTGCTTGTTGCTATACATCAGAGTTCAGAAGTTACCTGAAGTGCCATGGAACATAGCTTCGTACACACTTTTTCTGAATATCTAAAAGAGATTGTGGGTAATAGTGGCAGAACTAGGGCTTCACTGATAAGATTCCAAGTCTTGCTCTGCACTTTATCTAACTCATTCTTCTGCTGCAAGCTGCTTCCACTCAGTGCGACTTAAATGTGTACGTGGTTATGTGAGCTGAGATCTGACCTAGATCTAACGCTAAACACATTGTTCCCTTTTGTGCTGCTGGCTGCAGAAGCACTGTATCTTAACCAATCTTGCTGCAGCAGCCAACTACTTTATCTTTGGCTTTGAACAGATTCTCGGTCTTGGATAAGGATGTGTTACTGTTGGTCAGATAACACTGGCTTTTCAGGAGCTGTTGCAAGCAGCCACAGTCCTTGCCCTCTGCCTAGCTTTCAGTCAAATGTTGGGTAGGAGATTTCCAAAGGAAGAAATCTTCTTTATGTTCTTCTTGACCAGATCTTTCACAAGACTGTTGTATAGCTTTGAAAATCTTGCTCTAGAAAAGAAAACAGCAGATTGTCTATCACTGATTTCACATAAAAAGGAAGATTGCTTCCATGGTCAACTTAATACTGCTGAGCAGGAGAGAGATAACATCTAACAGGAGAAAAGTCTGGCACAGTCTAGACTCATAGGTAAGAATGCATCTCAGGTACTTCAGCATAAAAAAAGGCTTTGCTATAATATAGACTATTGCAGAAAGATTTGCAGTTAACATTTTGAAACTGTGAGTGTTCAGCCCTGAACGTTCTCATAAAAGTCCTCAGACTAATTTTATCACAAACACATCTGTTCTTTCATAGCTTCACATTCAGTCATGTACAAAGACTCATCAAATAGAAGTAAAGAGTCTTCTGGAAAAAAAAATCCTTAAAATGTTTACCTAGTCATAACTAATAGCTTTTGATTGTTCCTTAGTAAGCTTGGAAGCCATTATAGAAAGCGCAATTAAGAGTCTTGACATTTACTGTGCATTCCAGTTCAAATTTACTAATGGATACAGTTCAGTTCCTTTTTGCACCGCACAATGCCACAAATTCAGTTTAGAGTAATGCAGACTTCCAAGGGTGAGCTGGGAATAATTACACAGAAGGTCAAAAGCCTCTTGCCCTGCAATAAGTACCATTTCTGACAGACTTGCTAGTTTGTTTAAATAGAACATTATAATCAAGCAGATATTGGAAAGTATCTCAAGGAGAGTACTTTTGTACAATACAGAATCCCCGTCATAAAGAAAGATATACCTAATTTTCAGTTCTGTGGAATGTCACCTAGAAAGAAGTACCCTTTTAATAGCGAGGTGCGACTGCACTTTTGGTCATTGTGAGCTGCAATTTCTTCTCTAAAGTGGGATTTTGTTGCCAAACTTGGAACTAACAGTGTGTTGAACATCCGGCCTAGTGCAAACAGGCTCCATGAGTACCTTCAAATCAGCCTTCCTGCGTGAAAGAAGCAATGCCTTTGTGAATGAAACCGGATACTGAAGAATTAGAAATGCAGGTACTCCTCTGGTCACTTTGCAGAGAAAGGATGGGGGAGGAGGAGTAGAAGAGATGCTGATTACAACATCTTGTCTACATAAACTAAACATGTGTGAAGGTGTGGGAATGTGCATATAAACTTTTTCCAGAGTTTGTTGTTTCATTAAAATGAAGAAAACTCAAAGAGGTGTTCCTTCCTGTCCCCTCCCTCCACATAACAATTTTTGCTGAGCAAAGTGTTAGACCTGGACAGGCACTGATGTCGCCATTTTGACTGATAATCAAGTTCTTGTAGGAAAATAGCACAACTAATTTATCTGTATTTAAGAACAAAGGCCTGTAATACATGGATGCAGTCTCTCCAGGTTCTCTGGGAAGCCCTCTGAGCAGTACAGACTTGCTGCACATTCAAGGTACAGCTAGCTGTGCTGAGAGGGGTACAGCAACAGGCAGACAGACATCTCCGTGCTGAAAGCAGCCTTGGGGATCAGTGGCATTCCTCAATACAAGGAGTGGCATTTTTCTCACTTCTTTGGTTTGTTTTATTTTATTTACTCCAAGTATTTGAGCTACTCCTAAACCTTCAATTAAAAAGAAAAATTCCCTGATTTGACAAACAAACACCTTGTGAACTCCTGAAAAACTTCAGCTTTCAAAGAAAAACAAGTAGAAACTTTTGCCAGTTTGCTTGAAACTGCCACTCAATGTTAAGTTATTTTTATCAGAGAGGGAAGTTGCATAAAAGCCTGAACAAAGAGATAGATCTTCATTCCCTTGCTGAACATGGGGAAGCTCAGGTTTAAGGTAGCAATTATCTGTCCTCTGCAACACCACACCCAGCCTTCCTTCTCCACTTGTTCACTGCAGCTGGCTGAAAGAGCAGTGCAGTGCAGGCGCAGAAGAGACAGTCCTCATCAACTGGTCTCTGGCTCACATGGTGATTGCCACATGATGCTTCATCTAGAGATGAAGAGTGATATTCTCTCATCATCCTATTTTATTCAGAAGCCTTGCAGGCTCCTTGACTCATTTCCCCATACAGTGTGTGCAGCCATCTAGTCCGTATGGGACAAGGATGATAGCACTGGGATCCAGTAAGCGATCATGAGACTGCAGCTGTTGTGCTGCAATAATCTCTCACTTGCAGCATGTGTCACAGCTATGAACTGTTTGGCCTGTAAATCAACGGGTTTGATCTTGCCTTCCAATGACTCCTGAATAGGTTGCTGAAAGGCTCTCAAGAGCACCTCCACCTCCTAAACTGGCACCACCCTCTTTACTCACAGTGGGTTATGAGGAAGTTGCTGCCTTTTTTGTTGCTTAAGCTGACCTGTGAAAGACCATAAGTGTATTTTATGCCATACATAAATTATTTGGCCTCTTGCAAGACTCATGACAAAAGAGTACTTAGGTATGAACGTGTTATCTTGAAGACACAGATGAGGGTGTAGGCTGTGTTTGTTTCAGGGTTCAAAATGTGCACATAAATAGGAGGAGCTCAGTTGGATGCAGCAGTGTTGATGCACGGACCTGTAGAAATTATTCTTCCAAATATAGAAATCATTCACTTGTGTTTCTGGTCACATCTGAATCAAATCCAAGAACCAGGATCATGGCAGTTTTGAATCTGATACCATATTAAGGACAGATGTATTGACACAAGCCACATTTTTGGAGTGGGTTATTCATAAACACATACATTTTGACACAGCAGGTCAAGTGACTAATATATCATACTACAGATTCCAAAGCACTCACCTGCAGTGGAAATGATTCCTTGGTACAGCATTTTCTTCAGCTACTTGAGCGAATGTGCTCTGTGTCTGTAGTTTCATGTTTGCGGAACAAGATGTTATTCAGTACCAATTCCACCGGTCGCTTTATTTAAAGAAAGGTGCCATAGATCTTACTTCCTCCCTGAGTTAGCCACGGGTACATGTGCTCCGTGTTCTCTGGCCAAGGCATGCCGCAGCTACATCTGTAGCTGTGAATACACAATCCCACCTCCTGTCAACCTGAGCTCCTCTTACACAACCTGAAAAAGTCTGTCCAGGTCTGCTTGGCCTGACCTCCCTACGTGCACCCTGACCCTGTCATGGCATGATGATGGATAATGAATGCTGGAAGTGCCTGAGCACATAAAGCACTAAAATTCTCCAAAGGAAAGTCTTCCCTTGCATCAACCTTGTAGCCTTCCAGACACTCAAGAGCAGATTTGGCTTTCAGATGGCCTTGGGTAACCCTTGAGACGTAGTGCACCTGCATCAATACACCTACATGTTCTTACCAAGCAGAATTCTCTCTTGGCTTATACCATGGAAACTAGGTGTGCCAACATGTATCAGTAGCGAAAGACACCCTTAATCCACAAATGGTTCCTTTATAAAGACTGAAGTACCGTAAAAGCCATTCCTTTATGCAATGCAGCCTACCGATTATAAGACTCCAGAGACAAGGCATGGATTAACTGCATTACCACACAATGAACATATGTCAGTTTAGTTTTTATCACTGTCAAACAAGCACTAGGAAAGAGTCATAAAAAAATATTTATAGCAATAAATCCCACCTCAACATGATAACATTCAGACTGAACACTAAAACAGCTAAAGGTATGTAGAATACAAAGTGACTCAGGTATTCCAGGTAACCCATGGCATACTGTAGAACAATCACATTAATATTTCTGGCTGGCTAATAAAAGTAGCAGGAAAAACTGTGCTTCGCAAGTTTTAGATAAGATACTAGAAATGTCTGGTCTGGCTGCATGTTCATTTTACTGCAGTTAAGTACCGACAACTTTTCTTAAAAATGCTAGTACTCATCTTCCAAAATGTAAGGAGCACAAATTATAACTTCTTTCATAAGTCATATAACAAGGTGTGCACTGTTCTCCAGACACATAATCACGGAAATATCATCACTGCAGAAGTTTGCCTCTCTCTGGATTTTTCCCCTTCACAGGTTTATGCTGACAGTTTGCTTTGCTTTACTTTACTCACTAATGTGGTTGAAATTCGTAACCCTCTTGATGACTGCCATGGTTACAGAGCACATCTCTTTCAACAGGTCCGTTTTTCCTGGAGGTAATACAACGCCTGTGATTCATGGGCTGCAGGATAGTGGTGGTGAAATCAGTGGAGCTTACCATCCCTTGGCACCAGGGACCAAACAGAGAGCTGGTGTAAGCTGGGGATTACCATGGAGAGTAGAATAACATCCCTGGCTTTGGCTTTAAAGATTCGGTTTCCTCATCAGTATTTTTCTCTTTTGTTGCCTTTCAGAAATGCAAGTGCTTTCATATCACGCTGTATAATTTAGCAGAAGACTAATATTTTGTCTGGCAGCCTTTGTAGCTTTTATAGATGATTTCTTGCACCAAGCTTCCCCTTCCTTTTTCCCTGTCTCCCCCATTCCTCTGAGTTCAAGTGTGATATTTTGAAAAGCAAATCTTTTTGACTACAAAGTCCTTTCCAGCATTTAATATATTAGGTATGGGTTAATACGGCAAATGTCTTCAGCTTCTCTTCATCTTGCTTTACCTAAGTCTGTTTTACCAAAACCACACTCATTTGTATTGGCTGAAAGTGTTCCATCAAAGCTGAATTTTAATGAAAACATTTTAAAAGAGAGTTTTCAGTGTGAAGAGTAGAGAAGGAGGGGGAGAGGGTTGTTGTTGTTGTTGTTGTTGTTGTCGCTAAAAAGCAAAGGTATTTTGATTCAGTAATGGATACTTTCCAAATTAAAAAACCTGGGTATGTAGATCCCAAGATGACTGCTGTGTGTCCGCAGAAATCTGTTTGTGCCTTAATTCTCCACTGCGAACCAAGTGTATTTTTCTCATTGAGAAAACGTTCAAGGAAAAGATGAGCCTGACTTGAGCAGTGAAAAATCCAGAAATATCTACTGGTGGGCCTGTTTTTAGCAATTCCTCTCATCAGTGATCTCAGCTTCCTTTCCAAATTAATTAGGCTCCTGGAATACTCCCTTAATATCCTTTCTCAGGAACAGTCAATTAATTTTGCCTTAAAAATATGAAATTACTGCAACTTGTTGCATGTACCATTTTTTTTCCAGCCATGAGTTACTACCGTCCTTTGGGCCATAAAAGGAAATTTAAATAATGCTGCCATATTCCTCTTGACTGAATGAAGTGTGAATATTGATCAAAGCTCCCATCAGCTTAAAATATCAGAAATTGCAAATGATACTGCCAGAAAGCTGGGTATTTAATACATGGCTCAGTACTTACGTGTTTTTCTCCTTTGTGTTTATCAGCACATTAATTTCTTCTTGTTGCACCAGCATATTTTTTTATTTAAGCAAATTATCATGGCTAAGGTAAGTAGGGCAATTATTCTTTGTTAGCTGGCACACTTCCATTCCTTTCATGTGTTCAAGAGTCAGCTATGAATTATAAGGATGTAATGTCCCTGATGGATTTAGCGGTGACATCATAAATTCTCACTCTGATGAAGACACTAATACGTGCTGTTGCCAGTAATTTGCTGACACCACTTAGAGTGAAGGGCACAAACAAAATCTCTTTCTTGGCAGAGTCCCATGGAAGCCAAAGCTTCTGTGAAAGAAAACACCAGCCAGGTGAATTCAAGTCCTTTGGAAATACATCTGTTAAATGGGGAACAATACACCTGCGTAATGAATGATGCTTTTCTGCACGCAGGGCGTGCTTTGGAAACCATGGTCAACTGAACAGAAAAAAAGAAAAAAGAAAACAAAAAAAACAAAATATGTATTTGAGGGTTCTGGCAATAGTTTGTTAATTATTTCAGCTTAGATAAAGCGGTTCTGGAGCAGCTTGGGGTTCACCATGGTATCAGCATGTAGCTGGATTGGACCCAGCACAAAACCTGAAGTGGTTCCCCGTATGAGCTCCCTTCCTGTCCTTTCCCCCGGGGAGAGTCATACCTTGGTCCTCTGGCTCCAGACTCTGATTGAGCACTGGTACCACACTCCATAGCTACAACCCAGTGAGGTCAACATGTCTACACGTGCTTTGAGAGCAAACTTTGGGAGCGCTCTCAGGTGAAATGGTGACCTATTTCTCCTGAAGGAACAGAGACAGTCATGGTGAGACTGAAGCCTGGCTTGTAGTGAGGTCCATTGGCATAGATGAGTTTTTGGGTATCTATTTGTGTCATAACACCAGAACAGCAGATTGGCACAATCTGCAGGCCACAGAGGAAGTTTGGCCTTGTCTTGTCAACATGATGTACAGCATTACTGATCCATCCCTTCACTCTACCCATCATTGCTTCATCCTGCCTAAGCTCTCCAAAAACAAATTGAATTCCCACAGCACACATTCATAAAATATTGTTCATCCTTTAAACTGATTCCCTTAAACATAGCCTAAAAATCAGCACCACTGTTGCTCAAGAGACCTTTGTTCCAGGACCTCGAAATCTCTCTTAGTCTCTTTCTTAGATAGATTTAACAGGTCTCACATTTTTTCCCACTCATCCCTGCCACTCAGGCCTCCCTTCTCTCTAATAAGATCCCACCCAGGTGCCTTAAGGTGGCACATGCTGAATCCCACAACACCATCAGGAAGCTGAAGATGCTGGATTTTGCTTCAGGAACTGTATGTGCCTCTTGGGCAGCAATATGAAAATCTTTTCCATAAAAAAATACATTAGAATATTAATTATTCCTGTTAGTCCAAGGTGTCAAGTAGCATTATCAATACCATTATAAAAATCTTCATATTAGGGTTCAAACTTTGAACTTTACTTTAAAACAATAATGGTGTAGAAATCTGTTCCTTCTCTTTGCATTCTCTGTTCTTGAACAATTCCAATTTTTAGATTTTTTCTGTGACCCCATGAATCATCTTTTCCTGCCCCAAGTTCAAATGGGAGCTGCATCTCATGATGCCACATGATTTCAGAAGCTGCAGCTTTGAACAAAAGCCAAAATATTTGTCTTCTGCATATAAAATGCACTTTTATATCATCTTGACAATGAATCTGTTTGTGCATCGTATCAAGCAGTGCTTGGCTTCCCTATGCCATATGGTGCAGTTTTATTAATAGTATTGATTTTAATCTAATTTACCTGAAAGCTTTCAAACCTCCTGCTTCTGTAATGTACCTGAAACACTAACCTACAGGTCAATCCAGATCATACCTGTTTGAAGCACTCCACATGAATTTCCATCCAAATTCTATCTCTTCCAAGATTGCTGGGTCCTGTCAGTGTTTTGCCTTTGTTCTTTTCTGGCAAAGCATTGATATGACATTTGTAAATGTTGCCAGATGAGTTGGTGGCCTGGGTTTGGTACGTAATGCAGAATTTCAGTTTTTCAAGCCCTCTGAAGCAGCAGCCAGTATTGGAGCCAAAGTTTAATATTGTTAGTGTATTAATTTATGTCAGTGGTTGAGTACATTTTTTTTTTACCACATTTCACTGAAAATCTCCTACAACCAGCAATTGATCAAACATGACAAGCTCCCACTTGGCTAATGCCTGTGATATGGGCTACTTAACTCCTGTATTCCTTCCCAGAATGGAAACTGCGGCTTCTGGTGAAATAAAGGAGCTTCTGTTTCTCTGCCACTGTCAGAAATGGAAATTCAGAGCAATACTTTCATCTGCTTGAAATGCTAGATCAGATTAAAATCCTGATGCCAAGGGGAAGGCATTTGCTTTGAGCTGCGGTTCTTAATGCTCCTCAGCCCACCACTTTGTAGGAGCATCTCAACCTTGCTGCTCGTCCTCTCACTAGAGCAGTGCTAAAGTGTCAGATCACTAACAGAGGCTGAGGTCTTCTGGGAATACCCCACGAGGGTGAATTTAAGCCTGATCTAGTGCTGCCAGGCTAAGAGAGTTACTTCACGGAGGAAAGCACACTTCTGGAGACGTAAACTGGAACTCGTGGGGCGCATGAATCATACCTGGTGATCCCATAAATTGGACACTGCGGCCTCTCTGTTGGGCATCAGGGAGAGCGAGTGGGATGTGCTGCCCCAGGGAGCAGGGCCTTTGAATTGCTCACTGATCCCTTGACCTCGTACATCCTAAAGTTTGTGATAACTGAGCTGGACTCAGGTAACAGAGACGATCATGGCCAGCAGCTTGAAGAAGACATCTATCCCACTTGGACATGGTCTTGTTGGTAAACCTTCCCTGCACTTCACACACATGGAGAGCCTGGTACGAAGTATGTTGTTGTCATAATGAAATCACAGGGAATCAGATGGAAAAATGTGTGTTTGAGCATTTAAAGCAAGACTTGTAGACCACAAAACAGACTTCACAAGTAGAGGTCAAGGTGGCACCAATTAAGACAAGATTATATTTAATGGAAAGTCACCTGGATTGAATTAAGTGTATTTTCTTGGACTTAGCAGGCTGGAATCAGGATAAACAAACTTCTCCAGAATTCCTAGGTGACCTTCCAATAATTATGACCAAATCAGAGTTTCAAGTTTTCAGAGCCCCCAAATTATCTTTTATATAAGAACACACATTGCTACTCGGGAGGTCTGTTTGTTGTGATGAACAGAGCACAAAATAAATCCCTCACACACAATACTGCAGGTGGAGGCTGCAGAGCAGTTTCTCTGACCAATAGAGCTAATGGGCCTCCAGTGTAAAACACATTTTTGTAACTCCCTTTCTTCAGACCTTCTCTTTTGTGAGAAACACAGTGCCAAAAGAACTTAATGGCTTTGTTTTCCAGTCTATAAACTGCTGATATGTCACTGGTGTTGCAGCTAAGCATACACAGTAAACCCACCGGAGTTCAAGCTTGTGCTACAGTCAAGCAGTGGGGCCACCTTTTTTTTTTTGTGAGTTTATTGTTGCTGCACATTTAAAATATGATAATGTACCTCTACATGAAATTACAGAATAAGAAAGTGATACATACACTTCTCAGTTTTGTGGGTTCAATCTGTGGCATCTTTGCTCCTTACGCAGACAGTATGCCCAGGAGAGGCATGGAAATTAGGCTTTAATTCCTGTTTCTTTGCCAGTCTTGGCCTGCATAGTCTACTTGCTCACATTAAGATGAACATTGGTCAACAGTTTCTCACCCCAAGAGAGTTTCTTTTGAAAATATGTTGGTTCACTGAGCTCCAACTGATCCCGCCAAGACATTTAAATGCCTACTTAATGAGTCCATGCAGGTTTTCAGGTCTCTAATGGGTGCCAATTATTTGGACCCTATGAATCCCTGGCAGCTTCCTAGTGAATGCACACTGTTGTCAACTTTCACTATTTTCTGCTAGCATTGAAAAAAAGAAAAGCTCAGTATTTCCTGGAAGATGCAAAGAAAGTTTCCTGAAAGTTCACTAGAAATGTCTAAAATTTTTGGTTTGAGCTAACGCTGGACTAGAACATAATTTCAAATACAAAAACATTCCTTGTAGACTTCAAGTAATTTCATATATGCTTTTCAAGAATCAGCCCAACTTCCAGTCTCTCAGTAAACTTGTAACACCTGTCCTAAAGAAGTAAATGCCACTCTTGCAGTATTTGCTTCACTTAATGCTGATTTGAACCTTTAAGCTCATGGCTCATGGTCTTACCCACTATGATTAGAGATACTGGTGTTATACTACAAAAAGAATGGGAAGGCTTAGATTTTCACAGGAGATAAAAAATGCTTGTTCTTTCTCTAATAAAAATGGAGGTAAATCTGATGCAATTAATACTTGGGTGTTTTTGTACAAGTTTTTGAAGTGTGTATTTCTGTATTTGTTTAGTTTGGATCTTGGGGGTAAGGAGCCATATTGTTAAAAAGGAGAAAATACAGCAGGATCAACAATTCTTACAAAGCTTGCAAAGACACTTCTAAACACCTTTATGTGGGATGTACAGATAAAAGTGTAATGCATGGTTATTTTTGGCTCTATCTGATTCAGTGTTTTGTATCTTAGTGCTGCTGGCACGCTCTTTCCCCTTAACCATGACCCCTGGGACCACTGTATAACCATACTCCACCCTCATCTTAGCCCCAGGATTATTGATGCTTTCCCTTGTCCTTTCATTCCTTTTCCTGACTTCACATCTCACTTCAGTCACAGTCTTGGTTCATACTACAGGTGCCTGACCACCTCTTCATACTGTAGTTACTTGCCTTCTACCCCATCCCCACCACCCCTGCCAGGTAGGAATTAAAGATCACAACCTCAAATAGACCCAGCTGAATCTCTGTACCCAGCCTGCAGAAAGGCCAGAAAATCAATTTACTTGGGGTAAGAAGTCTGGTGTAAGGCTTGGCCCCCGCAGGTGGGAACCAGTGACTGGTGTTACCTGGTGCTGCTTTCTGTGGCTGGGAGTAAAGCAGTAATGTTTGCAGAAGGATACTGCAAAAGCCCAAACTCTGCATCGTGTGCTCTTTCCACACAGGAAAGGACCATCTCAGACTCCAAATACTGCAGAGAAAAAAGTACTTGGTTTCACAGAATCATAGAATGGTTTGGGTTGGAAGGGACTTTAAAGATCATCTAATTCCAAGGCCCCTGCCATGGGCAGGGACACCTTTCACTAGACCAGGTTGCTTGGAGCCCCATCCAACCTGGCCTTGAACACTTCCAGGGATGGGGTATCCACAGCTTCTCTGGGAAGACGGTTCCAGTGCATCACCACCCACACAGTAAAGAACTTCTTCCTAATATCTGAACTAAATCTACTCTCTTTCAATTGAAAGCCATTAGCCTTTGTTACATCACTTTTTACAAAGTCCCTCCCCAGCTTTTTTGTAAGCCCTAAAGGTATTGGAAGACTCCTATACTGTCTGCCCGGAGCCTTCTCTTCTCCAGCTATCCAGGAGATATATTCCCTCATGTATTTATTAGGCCATTCCTGACTCCTATAGCAAGGTGTCACCTTCCACTGTGTCTTTGATAAGTGGCTATTGATCTACTGGATATCACCACCACTCCTGCAAGTTACAGCCAGTGAACTAACATTTGGTCACTACTTCTCTGAGCTGAATTCAATCATGAAATTGCTATCAATGCCATCCTTACTTCCAATCAAAACCCTTCCTGCTAGGATAGTAAAGGAAAATATTTTAAGCCCCGAAAGCTCCTTAAAATTTATGGGCACATGGCCATTCATGTGAATCAAACTAAAGCTGACAATCTCTAAGGGCCACATTAGTTTTCCCACAAAAACACATGAATGTAGCACTTCTGTCCCACACTTGGCAGGTTATTCATTTATTTTAATTTGCAAGAACCGTGACTGAGTTACATTCATCTTCCCAGATGTTGTTAGTGATGAAAGCTGAAGGAACAAGTCTTTTCTGATGTTGATGTACTGTGTGCCAAACCTCATCTTGAGCCCCTGGCTCCTGCTGTACTTTTCTTGTGTCTGTACTGCTGCCTTGTGATAAATGAAACTTGCAGAATCACACGTACTGTGGTACAGGAACAAGCATCTTGTCTGGGGAGTGGTCAGTGCCGGAGGCTAAAAACTTGGGCTGTGTGTACATCTGTGGAGGCTCATGTAATAACTACAGTAAAGTTATTATAACTAAAGCAAAGGTGCTGAGGCTTTGATTACAAATGTCAAACAAAATGGGAAACAAAGTAAGGCTGAGGAAGGAAAAAGGCCCCAGCCCTGTGTTCTCCACCCCCCACCTCATCACAACAAACAGCTTTTCTGCCTTTGTTTTATTAGCTCCAAAAGCCTTTGCAGTCTTGCCTTCTTGGCACACTTGTAAAGTTCTGGGAAGCTCAGAGTTTTCTCTCAGTTACACTGAAAAGCCACAGATGGTCTAAATGATCGTTTGTAAATAAATGAATAATCAGAACCAAAAAAGCTCTGAAGAAACCCTCTACCAGCCTTTTCTAATTTTTTACAAAACGCCTCAGAAACAGATTGCATACTTCACCAGCAGACTGAAACAGCCATGTTACCAATTTGCGCAGATGGAGATCAATTTCATCTCAGCTAATTCAGGGTTTTCAATTTCCACGAAACTCTTTCCCACTGGAAGCAGCGAAGTACCAGACCTCTGTTTGCTGGATGAGTGACAGGCACCAAAGGAGCAGCTCCCATTTCCTGCTCACATCCCTTACCTGCAGACCCATCCACCAGCCTGGATGTGAGGCAAGGCCCCCAGCACAGCTGAGGCTAAACCTCTGCCTTCATGGCCCTGCCTCTGGGACTCTGCCTCTGTCCACACCTGGGTACTGAGGTGATGGTGCTGTGTGCAGGACCCTGGGCTGTCCAGGTGACCTTGGATGCCTCTGTCATGGGGGAGGCCACACTGTCTCCTATGGGATGCTCTTTGCAGTCCAGGCTTGGGCTGAACCCCTGCTGCCAGTGAGGAACATGAGAACAGACCAAGTCTGGGGGCACGTGGGGCTTTAGAGAACCCCTTGAAGCACCAGCTCAGGTTTGAGGGACAGGCATAGAAGGAGTCTGAGCATTCATCTCCTCCCGTACCCTTTTATAGAATCATAAAATGGTGTGGGGTTGGAAAGGACCTTAAAGATCATCTTGTTCCAATCTCCCTGCCATGAGCAGGGGCACCTTCCATTGGGCCAAAGCCCCATCCAACTTGGCCTGTAACATTTGCAGGGATGTGGCACCCACTTCACCTCTAACATCTCAAAGTAAAGGGCTTTAAAACTTCTGTTCAGCTGTTGCATACCTACGTGGACACCTGGCTCCTAAATACATTGCCAGGAGTGCTCCTGGTGCTCCAACTACCTTTAGAAAGAGCTGGTCAGTACATACCTAGATAGGTGCACACAGTGCATGCGTGTGTGCGTGTATAAATATACAAAGATATACATACCAAGCAGATACATGCGTGTACTTGCATGCCTATACGTGCTACCAGTCAGAACTCAGATGTCAGTGTAGACGAAGCAGGTACTTAAGGATAAATGAGGAATTAAAGCAGCTTTATCTGCTGGATAAAGTGAAAGCTGGGGAACAGCTGCATCCTACTTCCCACATCAGTCAGCCCTCTCTTTTGGCAGCACATTTCCATGAGGCTGTGGACGTAGGGGAGGAAGCCATTTCCCAGGAAATCCTCTGCTGTCCCAGCCTCGGTCACGTGCAGAGAGGCTCCGTGTCATTTTGGTGATGAAGCAATTTCACTGTTCCTCTCCCAAGTCTGCCAGTTCCTCAGAAATGGCGACACGTGGTTGCAGCAGCCAGGGCTGGATTTGTCTTTCCTGAAATGGAATGGCACAGCAGGGTGGCCATGACCATCCTGGTGGAAAAGACCGAGATTTTTTCCACCTCAATATCAGATATAGTGTCTTAGCTAAGCTACCACAATGGTTATTTTATTTATGCTATTTGCAGTAGATTCTCTTCTACATACATGACGTATTCAATGAATGTATTTAACTGCACTTTTCCAGCCAGAGACTGCCAGATGGAGACAGAAAACTCCTTTCCAGAGCTGCAGGCTTCCTTGCTCCCCTCCAGTCCCAGTGAGGGTGTTCAGCCACCAGTGCTGCGGCACATGCTATGCTGCATGTGCCACATTTACGATTTGGTTGATCATGGAAGAGGGAGATTTAATAACTTCTTACAAACTGCATACCAGAGCCTCTTCAGGGCATTGCATTTGTAAGAAACACAGAGGGGAGCCCATAATAAATGTTACAAGGGGAAATACCTGTGACTGATAAGAAGCTGAGCGGATGACAAATCACAAAAGCCTCCAGAGAACCCCTCAGGAGCAGATAACCTTGAGACGTACCTGTACATAAAGATTAAACAGCAACCCAAGCTCAGAAGAGATTTATAGAGCTTTGCAAGCATCTTGGTTTCACTGTTTGCTTTTGCAGTAATTTCTGGACTTTATTGTTAGTTTCTGTCTGTTAATATTCTGCATAGGCCCAAAAATACAGGTGTAGAGAAGTCACCCCAGAAAAAACAAAGAATTTATTTGAAATATTTTACAAGGAGGTTTTATAGATCAATATCCCCAGCAAATGAGAAAGATAACCAGGAAAGGGCACAGTGCACCTGTGAGCAAGGTTGTGCAAAGATACAAATGAAAACATAAAGGATAAAATATATTGACATGTTTCAGCTTGCTGGCTAAATCTGGTTATTCATTCCTTTGAAAGGGGCAGGTCTAGTTATTATGGGCTATATATTTTTGGTAAGACAAATATGTGAGGCAGTAAATGCCTTTGTGAGTATGCTTCAACAGGAAGGCTATGGCTACTGCTGCTATTAGGGGCCTCTCACAGAAAACACCCATGGGTATAAAAACTGTAGCCAGTTATGGACTGGGTAGAAACCCGAACCAGAGAGCCTGTTCTGCCTCATGGCCAAATTGAGAGGGAGGGACTCCAAATGCTCAGGCATATATCAGGATATATCAGAATATCAGGAAACACTTTCTCACTGTGAGGGGGGCTGACCCCCAGCACAGGTTGCCTAGCAAGGCTGCGGAGTCTTCATCCTTGCAAATTCTCAAAAACCATCTGGACACAATCCTGGTAACTGGCCCTAGGTGTCCCTGTTTGAGCAGGGGACTGGACCACTTGACCTCCAGAGGTCACTGCCAACCCCAACCATTCTGCAATTCTGGGATTTTTTGCTTAACTACTGAGTCACTCCTGCTTCAGTCAATTGCCTTTGGATCTGTATATTTAAAGGGTTTAACTTTGCCTGGTTTGCAAGGATGGGAGCGTTGTTAGGGACAGGTTTCCACAGTGTGCACCACAGGCACTTCTGAAGAGACCGATTACGTCCACGGCAGCTGAACCACAGTGCTGGCTTCACTTTGGAAAGGACAAATACTTGGTGATCACCAACATGTTTCCCCTAGCCTTGCCCTTTCAACTCCCAACCAAAATCTCATGCCACTGGGCCACGGTGCAGTAAGCAGATCTTTCAGACAGACCTCTCATGGATGAGCTTTCCTGTTAGAGGCTGGACACGAGGACTTGCACTGTAAATCAATCTATGGGTGAAAGTCTGCACTGCCAGAACTCCGTCTGGGAGGCGGGCAATCTCCCTGGGTTCAAGGATGATGCTAACATGATTTTTTTCTGCACGTAGAGAGGGAACTGTGCTTATCTGATCTAGTAACTCAGTGTGCAAAGTTGAAGGTGGTTACCAGAGGCCACTCCCTGTCATGCTCACGGAGAGCCAGACGTGCCCCGTAAGATGTACTTAACACAATGTGCCAACTTTTCATTCCAAGTGGACTGTTCAATAACAAAGGGGGGGGGAAAGGGGGGAAGGATTAGATGACAATTGAGCAGTTGTTTGTACAAGTGGAAGAAATAACTTTTCAGGAACAGAACATGGGTCAGGGCAGAGGATGGTGTGGGCGTTCACTGAGGAGGTCAGACTAAACAGGCAGTGATGCATTTTATACTTATGGCACTGTTGGGAGAAAAAATGAAATTAAACACACACTGAGGAAGAACAAACAACTTATTGTGTGGAAAGCAGAAGTGCTTTGGAAGGGCCAGTGTGACTATCTGATTTTTAAATTCATCAGTGGTTTGAGAGATGGAAGATCTGTTTTAGCACAGCTTTGGTTGAGAAATATCTCTTCATAAGGCTCAAAGGTCTCCACATCACTTTGTTTACTCATTTCTCTGCCTGTAACCATGTAACACTATGGCTTTTACTAGATAAATGATCATATTGGTTAAAGGTAAGTGAATGGAAATTCAAGGGAAGGGGAAAACTAATTTTAAGGAGAAATTTCACCCGTAAGGGTGAAGTGCAGCTCCAAGCCTCTGACTTTACATCCATTTGTCCTAGACTGGCTCAAACGTAAAGGAAGGTTTTTTATGGAATGGTCAGACACAAGGGAGAAGCCCACAGGCCTCAGAGTGTCCCTAGGGGCAATTGCAAATACCAACTCTCTTCAACCAGGTATGAACTTGCTATTTGCAGTGTGCCACTGCCCTCCTCCAGCAGCTGTTCCTTCACTGCAGGGGTGCACAGTGAACTCTTGGCTGCACCGGTACCTCACAGACACTGCACATCAACTGCACCAGCCTCCCCACACCAAGGGAAAGGAGAGGGGCAATGTGGTAGCCTGCCCATTAGAGGTGCCGGACCCTGAGGGTAGAAATCCTCCCCCGGGGTTAGAGTGGCAGGCTTCTCCTAGGCTCTGTTAAGTTAATGTACCCAGTTCTGTTTCCCTTGATTGATTTGTTGTCCTCCCTTCCCCTTTATCCCTTATGCGTCTGTACCCTAGAGTGTTCTCCCTTCCCCGCTCTCCCATTGACCCTGGTACCTTAGTCCCTCCCTCGCGGTATCCCTACTGGTTCCCTTGCCCTAGCCCCGCCTCTGTACCGCCCCTGTACCCGCAAACCATTGGTCCTGATGCTCTGTCTGCCGCCCAGACTCCATACATAAACCCTAAACCCTATCCTCCATTTTATCCTTTGCCCCTGGTACCCTTCAGCATGAGGCTGTAATAAACCCTCTTGTGGAACACCATTCAAGGACCCTTCGCGTCTCCTTTGCCGTCTGCCTGTGTGTGCTAGAGCCACCTGCTTCAGTGGCTGGAGGGGGATGCGCCTCTCTCCCTTCTTTTGAGAGCCTGACCCTTTGTGGGAGACTCGGGTCTCCGAACGGGATCAGCCGGGCAGTCTTGGTGCATCTGACCTGGCCAGCTGGGGCACAGCGGCCCTACCGGAGCGGCTCACTATTCGGAGACGCTTTTGGGAAGGTTGTGGCACTTCCATCAGAGCATGCTGCCAACAGGGCAGAAGCAAAGAGTTCCCCTTTTAAAGTACTTGGGGAACTCAGATTACATACTAATGCAAAATATTTTCGTATCATCCCAGGACATTTTTGTTTATACTGTTGTGTGCTATTTATTTGTTCCACCTTTGCCACAGATGCACAAATTCTGTGAAAGGAGAAAGAGTATCTACTCTCTATGATGGCTTTTAAAAAATTAGGAAAACAAAATCCATTTCTTAAGCAAACATTCCATTAAAAAAATCACTATATGCTTATAGGAAACAAAGGTTTAATTTTAAAAAGTTAATAACTGGGTATTCCAGAAGGTTTGAGTCATCCACAGTAATAATTAGGGGGTTTGTTCCATACAAAATGCTTTATTTAACCTTCATGCCTCCATTCAGATAATTGTACAAATGCATACATTTAAAGGTTTAAACTCTATTTCAATTCACAGCTCAATTCATAGGAAAGTTGAATACAGAAAAGCAATGCACCAACAAAATATGTCTGAGACACCATTTAAAACGATAACACTTGTTCATTTAAATCTTTGAGAATAGAGTGGAATAATCATCCTCTGACAGAATTTCATTAGGGGACTCCCTTTACATTATCATAGGGCAAAAATCACCTTTTTACAGTAAGAGGAAAAAAAGCTCTGAGTATATTTACAATACATACACTATACATAAATACAAGAACAACACTTACATAATATTAATAAACTTATAACATAGGCATTGCCTAAACACTACATAGTATATAAATGCAGAGGAAACTATTGGGAAATTAGATCTTCAGAAGTTTAAATTGTGAAGAAAAGTAATTTTTGTATTTAAAAGCTTCTGAAAAGAAGGCAAAAGAAAGACTAAAAAAACTAGTAAGTTTGCCCGCAAGCACTGGTATTTTTATTCCTTTTAAATGTAGGAGCTCTACTGACACTACTATCTCTATGGGGTTACTGATAATGGCCCTCCCTTTCGCATCTTATCTAGGAAAAAGATCGAGGTGCTGTACATACTAACTCCATTGCTGTGAAGCTTCAGTCCCAAATGAATCACTTGGTAAACTACGGGATGTTTTTGTATTTTTACACAGGAGGATCAAATGAACACTCATTGGTACATACTACAGTAATGACCTGATTAGAAGGAACAATTTGGGGCCAAATACAATCCCATCCTTAGGTTTTCATTCAAATAATGCCATAGGGGAATTTTCTTCTTCCATAAGTAACTTGGCCAAGAATGATATTTTTCAGTATTGTTGCTTCTTACTAAACACAGCTGAAAGAACTTTCTGATTTAATGGTATTTTTGACCCCACATGTTGATAGCAGTGTCCAAATATCTCGTTCCCTTGATGTGTATGAATGCATGTGTGTGGGTTGGAAGTCTTAAGGCTGATGGTGCATGAAACTTAAGTAATTCATTACTATTTCTGTGTATATTCTACAAATGTGCAAATGGGAAATCCAACTTTGTAAGGACAGACAGAAGGTCAAGACAGCATACTGGGGAGGTGTTCAGTGAAGAACTTATATTACCAAGGAAGCCATGTATAGGACAATAAGGAAAGAAATAAACCATGCGGGTTTTTTTAAGATGGAAATGGAGCAGTGAAAAAGTCTGAAACCAGAAATTACAACATGAACTTTGAAGTGTGAAAAATATTAGTTTAGCCATGAAAATTTGGCTCAAGTTGTCTTTCCAAAGCTCTTTTATGTCTAGAAAGGCAGGGAGACGGAGAAAAGCGGTATCTGAACCTATTTGTGTATTTTGTGGTTCATGCTTAGGACAATCTATAAAAGCCATCACCTGTGGTCCCATACCAGACACTGAATTACTGCTTTTTATATGCTGAGGTCACAGCACAGAGCAAGGTTTAGCAAGTCAGTGTGTGAACCACCTCTTCTTTTGGAACTGAGCACCTTGGCTCACTGAAACTTCTGACTCTGAACTGGGAAAGATGTTGCAGGCCATTCATATGGACAATAGGATCTCAAGTAATTTTTTTTTATTCTTATTTTTGTAATAGCTAAGATTCACATGCCCACCTTTGCTTCTCTGGAGGACTGAAGAACTCTGTATTGAATAATGTAAAAATTACTACAAGGGCAAATAATTTTCTTTAATAATTTTAAGTCAGTGAGCATGAACTGCTATAGAATAATGCTGGCAAAGCGAAAAAATGCCAAAAGAAAAACCAAAAAAAAAAAAATCAAAACAAAACAAAACAGACTATCCCCCCACCAAAAAAAAAAAAAAAACAAAAAAAAAAAAAAAAAACCAAAACCACAACAAAACAAGAACAACAACAACCAAAAAACAACAAACCCCAAACCCTAACTCAAGTTTGCTTTTTAGAATGAAGGTTAAAAAACTTGGCTCATTTTGGGATGGTGAAGACCAGGTGCCTTTTGCTACAGAAAGAACGAACACATGCAGGGCTGGAATCAGCCAAACCTTCCAACATGGCAGATTTCTAAGGGTGTCCCCCCCCCCCCTCCATAGTCTTGTTTCTCCAGACCAAAGAACCAAACACTCCTCTCCAAGAATGGCTCAGGTACTGGCTAAGAAACTAATGGTTCCTTTGTCCTTCTGATAACACATTCCCTGGTGCTCTCCCAAAATCCCCAGCATGAATTGTATTCCTTTATGTGCTTAATATCTGGAGATAAGCTCAGGACAACAGAGTAAGTATATGCATGTTCTGATGGGATTATTTCTGCCACTGGTTAACATTTAAATTTGTTACTGAACAAGCAGCCTTTTCACATAATTAAGTCCTCTGCAGGAAAATCTAATTTTTGCATGTGCGTCCACCTGTGCTTTTTTGGGGGAGGTTTTGTTTTTGCACCTGCACTTCCATCTGTGTATGAGCCTCAGTGAGACTCCAGCAGCAACCCACTGATGGCAGCAGAAGTCTACACAAAATGCAGAATTTTTCAAATACAAAATTTTGCCTGGATAAATGATAGGTACAAATTCAGAGGATGGAAAGCAATATTCCTTGGCAAAGGCATTAGGACAACCAGTTACATTTTGATTTCCAATAAATTAATTTTTAAAAACAGAAGAAGCATGAGGGCTGGCATTACACTGCTATTTTAAGAATCCATTAGCAGTAGTTATTATTTACAAAAAAAATTGAGAAAAAATAAGAGTGCAAGAGTCATAGCTGGCCATTTTCTGGTAAGGTCAGTTAGTCTACTGATGCAAATGTTTAGGCCATTCAATATAAAAATCTCCATACTTCATTTTAGGAATATTGACTTCTTGTTTGCTATTCAAATAGTCTCTAGACTGACAGTCACCAATTTTCTACTCATTTGTCCCCAAAAGAAAGAGAAGTGATATGTTTTGTCCACTCATGAAGTCAACCAAGATGATATTAAATACTACGAGCATTACATGATGAAGAGAAAGGAGACATAAGGTGAACTCTTGTGTTTCCAGAGTTCAATGCAGAGGATTTTTCAAGAGAATCCCTGTTCTATCATATTCCCTAAAAAAAGCTCCATTGGGCTTATTGCTGGTTTTTGGATTACTTCACTAGAGAATACCCTGGATACACGGGCATATCTAACATAAATTAGGAAGAAATCCACTAAAACACTGCTTTGACAACTACCTCCAATCACACCTACTGAGAATCGGTACAGCTACGAGTCATTTGTAAACTAAGATTTATTTTCTTCTTACAAATATATGACAGATGTTATCTGAGAAAATAACTAAAACCTCTAACACAGTATCTCAACATGTGAACATACAAATGGCACTTTGTGTTTGTTTCTGTGCTGCATTATTGTTCTCCAAGTAAAATTTCATTTTCACTTTATTGTTAACAGAATCCCATTAAGTTATTGCTGTGTAAAAGTATAGGAACATCCCATCAGTTCTAATTACAGGCACTTTCAGTTTCTGTTTCACCTTTTCAAATAGATTTTAGGCTATCTCGCTGAAGTGTGTGTGTATTTTAAATGTCAGACCTGTCCTGCTACAATGGATATTCTTAACATGTTACTGCACCTAGAAGACTAAACTCCCCTGGAATCAGCAAAAAGCAGCTGCCTATTTCAGCTCTGCAACCTTTAATCAAGATGTACTGTATTCAGGCAAATAGAAGAAGAAATAAAATCATATGAGTGTTTGCCATTCCTGTATCTGCAGTTCATTGTTAAATGCCAGAAGGAAAAAAAAAAAAATCACAAAACGCCAAACCTTTCATATGGTTTTCATTTTAAGTGTTTTCTTCCTTTATTCAGTCAAAGACATTGAGCGTTGACTTATTTGACACTGAAGGACTCAGTGTAACTTTGCTATACCACACACCATCTGCAAAACAGCGAAGAAGTGGCCACTCCATTTTGCAGAGAAAACGTGCTCTGATAAAACAGAACAACTTACTTCTTGTGTTTTGTGTTTCAGCTTTGCAAGGCATTATCTTAACAGGCTTCCCGATGAAAACTGAAGGTAAGGATTGTTTGAAAATGTACTTCATTTAACCTGTTTAACACCCCACATGAAACTGTGAGTTTGAAAATACTTTTCCATCATCCTATATATTACAGGATATTTTAACTGTTACAACTATAGTAAAATACTTTCAAGTTACTTTGATTTCTAAAGATGCAGTATCCTTAGTTACATTTTTATGCCAAAACCTGATTTATTGTGGAGAATTGAAGCATTTTCAAGGTTTCAATGGGCATGACTTCTTAAGCCTACATTACACAGCAACTGCTATGCTATAGCAAAACTGTGAGAATACAACAATTTCTTTGTGCACTTCTCCAGTCACGTATCACAGGCAAAGGCATAACACAATAATATGAGCTGGTTTCTTAAGGTAGTATTTTCTGTAACAGTATTTATTTAAAATTCTTCCTTTTCTGCCTTTTTTTCCCCCCTAAATTTTAATTTTAAATAAACTTGTTTGTTAGCTGCACATGGGTAGAGACACTGCTGGGGCTTGGGAAGTGCTGGGGTTTATATGCATGAGTGTAAGGATGAGCATGTGGGAGTAGCATGGATTTACTGAACGATCTTAAGACTTGATTGCTGTGGAAGATGCAGTTTCATAAAATGACCTTTCCAAACCCAAATTCAAACTAAAGTAAGTGGGATATTATTAGTCATACTTACTCTGATTTTAAGGTAGCCACCTTCAATAAAGGAGAAAGAGATTTTTTTACATTAGACAGCATTTATTATCAGAAGATAAATTTATAAATGGCAACTAGAATACATTTTCAGCGTGGCTAATGGAAAACGAGACTGATGATTGCTGTTATTCCCATTTTTAAAGGGGAGAAAGGCTGTCCAGCTATTTATCCATGCTCTGCACTGCAAATTTACCCAAACATCACCATACTGGTGTAATTTTCAACACTGTAATTTTGTTATACATTACTCCAGCAAATAATCACATATACAAGTCAGTCTAAATCTACTTAATTAATTATGTAAACATGAGAGAGAATAAGGAATACTGCATCTTCATCCCCAAGTAAAAACTGCTGTTGCAATGAGCCAGTTTTGCAGTGCTGAATATAAGGGGTGCTCAAAAAATAATGACAATTAAAAATTTTAAAAGTTCTGTATCAGAGCTGTTTGCTCATTACATTTTCCTAAAATGCTGGCTACTGAGATTTCCTGACAAATCCATTTAGAACTTTTGAAAACATATGAAATCTGACACTTCATGGCATAATTTCCCTTGCAAGCTGTGATGGACAATGTCATGGCATGGTGGACTGAATCTCTGTCTTTCTGAAAGAATGGGACACTGTGTATTTGTGTCTCCCAACTGCTCAAATAAGATGGACCAACTGCATCGTGTCAGGATGAGATCTGGTATTTGTGCGTGCTACACATGATGTAAGCCTTTGCCACAGCCAGGAAAAGTCACAGACCTGTCGTGAAGTACCAGGATTTTTAAGGAAACTACTCTGGAGCAATTGCCTGTGGTCTTTGCACAAGCCCAGAAATTTGGCAGGTCTGAACCACAGCCAGTGAAGGCAAGGACACACTGAGGATCTGGGGAACATCAGCTCCATATTCAAACACACCCATCCCACCGAGTAACTTCTTTTAAGATACTTCTGAGGAGGACAAAAACTAGAAAATGACCTCACGGAGTAACTGGGATCAAAGCCTGCAGGTGCTGGTATGCATGAGAACCTCATCAAGAACCATACTGGGTACTTGAAACCCAGTGCTGGACTACAGCTGGTTGTGCAAGTCTACAGGTAACAGCAGCATGAGAAGCCCTTGCACATGTGCTGGAAGGGTTGAGGATGTACTTCCTGCCTGTGAAATAACAAAATGTAGCACACGCTCCTTTACCTTTTGGATTCATTCTTCTACCATTGCCACACTCCATGCCTGTGTCCCTTGGCGTGAGTGCTGCTTTAACCCTCTGTCACTCTGGGGTTCTTTGAATAAAACCAGACCCTCTTTCTGTTGCAGTGTTCCCAGTGCATAAAGTAACAGGCAACCAGCTGAAAAACCAGGGATTCACACAAACCAACCTCAGCCTTGGGAGACGAGCCTCTCCAGGGTCTGTCATACATATGCTCCTCCACAGGGCATTTCAAAGCTGAATGCTAAAATTTAAGGCCTCTCCATTTCTCTTGTACTTTTTCTGTTTTCACTGACTACAGGGGAAGCCTGAAGAGGAACACTGCTCTCTCCCAGTTGCACGTTGCCTTTGAGAGTAACATCACATCCTCCTGTATGCTAACAGAATGTACATTAAGAGTTTCTGCTCAAACAAACTTAATTTTCTATGAGAGAAAAAAAAATCACAGATCCCAAAAGGAATTCTGTATGCCATTGGTTCTTCAACTGAATTACTGCTATTCAAATAATTACTTTGTAAAATATTCTTGGGCAGGAAAAAAATTTTATCAATGGAATTCCACATGACCTGACTTCTTTCCCTAAATGCCAACAATGACAGATGCATGTAAGGGGATGATACGAAAGTACACAAAAAACAGACCTCAGACATAATTCATGAAGCACCTCACACACAATACTTTGACAACCAGTTTTTTAAATCAACAGCAGTAATGCTGCTGGTAAAGACACAGTTCTGCTGCCCTGCAATGCCTCACGGTCTATCCAGAAGCCCTGATCTGTCCCTGATTTGGAGATGGATTCTAGAATGTTGTCGAATTTGGTGGAAGTAGATCACCGACAGTCAATGGGAATTGATAGAGGCATTTTTCCCACAATGGCTGTGAATAATTCGTGTTGAGTTTCTCCTCGGACCACTCCTTAGTGGGAAGCCTGAGTTTTTAACAGTAGTAAGTTCTTTCAGAAAGCTGATAAACTATCCATACTGGGGAATATTAAGGATATTTAAAGACAGTCAAACTCTGCGGTCTGTGAATGCTGTTATAAAGTATTATCCCAGTCATATTAATCCTCAATTAACTGTAACTGCTTTTGTATCTGTATGGGTACTCTGTGTTGTTTTTTCTTAAAGATTACCTTGATTTCAGAATCCCCCCAACATAACTACGTTTACTTTAGGAATCTGATATTAACTGAGACGATCAAACATTTGAAAACGAACAAGTGGCATCACAAGTTTAATCTGTGCAATTCCTGGAACCAAATAGTCATAATTAAATGCATTGCAAAAGACCTTTATATGTTTACATCTTTCATCTCTAAGCTATAAAAATCTCAACACTTAAAAAATATTGCCAAGCCTCCCCTTTGTCACATTTAGCTGAATAGGCAGATCCTTGTGAGGAAAGAAAACAGAAAAACACTATTCTGTTTGCATGAATAACTGATGACTAAGAGTTTCTCTCTTTCCTACATAATTCAATTAATACAAATTGGTTTGCAATTATAGGGCTGTATGGGAATGATCAAGAATTTTCTTTTATTTAATCTGAAAAGGCTTGGATTGAAAATCCCAGCAGAGGCAGCCACTGGTACCCATATAAAGGGCCACTTATATCATACTAGACAGCTGGCAAAATCTTGTTATTCCCTAACTCCCAGGGAGAAATCTAATGTCTTGCAGAGCACCACTGCAGAAATATTTCTCTGTCCTACTTACAATTCATCCACTACCTCCTCGACAATCAGCTCTTTCCTTTATCTTTCCAGACACAAGTATTATGTTAAAGGAAATAAAAGTACTTAATTGTGGTGCCTAGCAGGTCAGTGAAACCACCAAAAAGATTAACTTAAATTCTTAAATCTTACAAGCTGTTTCTGCGTACCCCCCCACTTCTCTTGGTGTGGAGTAAATTATTGTTTCAAGAGCCATTTTATTCATTATTGCTTTTTCTCTGCAAGAGATGCAGCCGTTTCTTCTCTGTTTTGTTTTGATGATACATTCAATTCCATTTCATGGATGACTATACCACTAGCCTTGATACCAGCAAGTACAAGATCTGACTATTTCCTTATGTTCAAATAATGGTTGTGGAGAAGAGGATACCTGCATGAAAGAAAACTGCACATTGAGAATAGGGTAGCAGTTTTTAGGTGGGCTCTTTCTATACAAATCAGAAATAGGATCTAAATAAGTCCACGGTAAAATACAGATACTTAATATGGTACTTCATCAGAGATGCTGCTGCCCTTTGCTTATTTTTACAGACTTCAACAACAACAACAACAACGAAAGAAAAGGAAAGAAAAAGATAAAAGAAAAAGGTTAAATGGCTGGTGTCCTCTAGGTCATAATGACAAATTGTGGTATGATATTAAAATGCCACCATCATTATTGCAAAAGTCTGATCAAGCAACCCTCCAGCTCTGGCAGTGGGACCTCTCCAGCAGAATCTTCTTGCCTACTCAGATGCAGCTTGTCTGTAGCACAGCTCCGGTGCAGTGCTGACACTGGCCAGATGGTACTGAAAACAACGGGAAAAGATGGCATAATACAGATCTAGCGGTCTTGCTCTCATCATCATCATCGTCCTCCTCATCATCATCGTCATCATCATCGGTTCATGGTATCTATCCTTTAATCAGCAGTGATTTTTCAGGAACAAAATGTCTGGCAGCTGAGAAAAGATACAAGCTATAAACATTTTTTGTCAAAGGATGCAGCATGTAAAATAATGCCCATTCCTGTAGCATTTCGGCTGCTATTTCCCAGGTGATTATGATGACACTTTCAGGGGGTAGCCATGCTGAGGGACAGACGGGGTTAACTTCAGATGGCGAGGAGAAGAGTGGCACTTCTTTTCCTGCTTTTTTTTGATTTCTGTAATTATTTTTTGTTACAGACTTCAGGGAAAGCCCTGCCTGTTAACACTGTAGAGGGGGATTCAGCCCTGCTGAATTCACTGCGGGTAGTTAAGAGACCCAGCTCTTAAACTCGGCTGGAACAGGTAGCGTTTCTCAAACCAGCATGTGCCTGCGGCGGTGGAGCGCCAAGTGATCCGAGCGGGAGAAGCTGCGGTCACAGTCTGCACACTTGAATGGCTTCACTCCCGTGTGCTTGCGATAATGCCTCGTCAGTTCGTCGGATCGAGCAAACTTCCAGGTGCAGCCTTCCCAGGTACATTTGTAGGGTTTTTCTCCTGCGAGAAACAAAAGAAAGAGGGGAGGGGGGAAAAACAGGTTGTGACTTTCCCCTTGTTGCTATTAATCCCCACAATCCCTTCTGCACACTTCCCATGAACATGCACTGCCTAGGGGTTGCTTTAGGCCAAATTACACAATTATGAGGTACTGGGTCTGCTGAATATAAGGAAAAGGGCCTGGAGATTTATCATTCCTGTGGCATTCACATTACTAAGAAAATCAGCAGGATTAAAGCAATAATATAGATCCTACCTTGCAGGGGTGATGGGAGGATTAACATCAGGACAAAGGGCGGTGTAATTATTCTCATGATTACCATATGGGTTTGCAACCCTCATCTTGTCAGGCTACACTTTCTCCCCAAATGACCAGATTACCTGATACTTCCATAATTTACCATGGGCTGACACAGACTTCCCATTATTCTATGACACTTATGAACGTTTCTCATTATTTGTGTAAACAGCACTCCAGGATGTGTCTTAGTAAGCTGGTAAAAATCAACTACTCAATCAATTTCTCATGAAACATAAAAATTCAGTAAAATTAATTTTGCGTAAGATGTTACTAGGAATGGTGTACAATTTTTAAATGTACTCAGCCGTGGGACTTGCACAACACTGTTCATAAATACCCATTTACCCCAGTGAGCTCAGACGTGGGCTAATGTAGATTTTTGGAAAATCCCACCATCTTGCTTTATATTTAAGGGTAAGAATGATGTTGTACTATGTAAGAGGATAAGGTTAATACAGCCAAACTAGATTTTGTGCTTTCATAAAGCAAACTGTTATAAAATCCCATTTTTGCCACGTTTCTAGGCTATGTATTTTGTGACTTCTATCACCCACCCTCAGTGTCTACAGAAATGCTCTTGGCAGTTACCTTGATCCCACAGCTCAGCGTAAACCAAAACTGAGGAAAGAAAACTGTGTGAGGTCTGTATTTATCTTCCTTTTGTGTCTAAAATTTTACTTCCCCTTCTGAAACCAGCTAATCACAACCTGGACAACAAAAGAGCATCTCTGCAACAACTGTCTCCTTTGTCAGGCACAATCATTCTTCAGTTATTTATTATCTCTTATGAATCATGAGCAGCTTGTAAGAAACTATTTCAATGAACCAGTGACGCAACACTTGCTTTTTCGTAGGCAGAACCTCCCTCCTTGCATCCCTTCAAAAGTCAATAAATGCTTTGCAGAGAGCCCTTGGTTTCAAAAGAAAATTCCCGAGTATCATCACAAAGTTCAAACAGCCCTGAAAAATCCAGCTGAAATGGCCTCTGTAAGGAAGTTGAATGCTGTACAGACATCAGCATGACATGTCAGCAAGGTTGTCAGCAACATTTGAGCTCCTTGGGTTGGTACCTTCTGTGCACCATCTGCGCTGTGCTACAGTTTTGATGTCAGACGGGGGTGGGAAACAGTTGCTGCGAGGAGACCCCAGCAATCAGGGCTCTGACCACAATCTGTAGTTGCACCAGCAGCAACTCAGCCTAGGTAGTTTTATATTCCCAACCAAGCACAGAGCACCAAATAGTGGTCATTGCAACCAGGTGGCCACAGCGTTGGGCATCTCGAATCCAGCAGCTGCTGTGAGCTGGACAGGCAGGCACAAGCTACACGGCAGATCGTGGGATGCGTACTCCTGCCAATGACACGGTGCTACAAAATGTGCTCAAATTTGCCACCAAACTGTCTTACATAGATATTCTTGCCACAAACAGTTGGTGCAGAGCACCATACAAATATAACAGTAGCACCATCCAACTTGGCAGGTTGATTCCAACGCTCTCATCACATCACATAGATGTTTTCCAAGTGCAGCACTTGTCTTGCCCACCCCTCAATGCGCTTCTAAACTCTCTTGTTCACCAGATACTACCTTGGTTGGCTTCTTTGATCACAGACACTTTCACACTACAGATATTTCTTAAGCTCTGGATTCTTACTTTAAAAGCATCTGAAATTTTAAACATCTTCAGGGATGGAAACTCAACTACTTCACTGGTCAACCAGAGTGAAGAATTTTTTCCTAATATCCAATCTAAACCTACCTAAATGCAACCTCGGTGTAACTAGAGGCCATTTCCTTTTGTCCTATTGCTTATTACCTGGAAGAAGAGACCAACTCCCACCTTGCAACAACTTCCTTTCAGGTATTTGTAGAAAGCAAAAAGGTTCCCCCAACCCTCTCTTTCTTCAGGCTGAAGAACCCCACTTCCCTCAACCATTTCTGGTAAGACTTGTGCTCTACACCCTTCACCAGCTCCGCTGCCCTTCTCTAGACACATTCCAGCAGCTCAATGTCCTTCTTTTAGTGAGAAGGACAAAATTCAACACAGGATTCAAGATGTGGCCTCAGCAATGCTGAGTACAGAGAGACAATCCCTGCCCTGGTGCTGCTGGCCACACTATTGCTGATCCAGGCCAGGATGCTATTGGCCTTCTTGGCCACCTAGGCACACTTGATGGCTCATGTTCAGCTGCTGTCACCAGCGTCCCCAGATCCTTTTCTGTTGGGCAGCTTTCCAGCCTCTTTTCCCCTAGCCTGTAGCATTGCATGGGGTTGTTGTGACCTAACTGCAGGACTCAGCACTTGGTCTTGTTGACTCTCATACCACTGGCCTCAGCCCACAGATCCAGCCTGTCCAGGTCCCTCTGCAGAGCCTTTGTACCTCCCAGCAGATCAACACTCCCCAACTTGGTGTCATCTGCAAACTTACTGAGGGTGCACTCAATCCCCTTGTCCAGATCACTAATAATGATATTAAAGATATGAAATCCTATTCCCCTTGGTACACAGAATTCCAGATCTTCCTTCCCTCAGCAGATAACAGAACCCAGTGCAGAAAGGGATGGTTTGCACGAGAAATACCAAAAGAGTTTGTTCATCCATTAAAACAGTATCACTTCGGGTAAGAAATGAAAGTCAGCTGATGGAAGGATGTGAGTGCAGACCACATCCTTCCCACGTATTGCATCCTCCCTCCGTGAGTCCTGCCTACCCAGCCCTTATGGAGCTATGTGAAAGAGACAGGACTGACCACATTCCTTGCAAGGTTTTTACTCCACTGAAGGAGAATCCACTCTTACAAGCTCAACCTCAGAGGACCTTTCGTTGTTTTCAATTAAATACATACATTTAGTGTAAGAAGGAAAAAAACACCCGAAGTAGCCTTACACTGAAGACATTTACTCACATGCACCTTAAAAAGGCCACTGTAAAGACAACTGTGAAAGATACGATTGTTCATTAAGGTTAATCAACATTTTACGCAAATCTAATTTTTAGGGAAAGAATACTACTACTACTTTTCTCTTAAACAGCTACATTATCTGTGCATGCTCAAGTGCTGGAAAAAAATGTCCTTCATATACTAACTCTTAACCTTCTATTTGGTGTCATCCCAGACAGAAGACTAACCACCGAGTTTGTCAAAACCAGAAGACCCAGGAGTTCAAATGATGGACAAAGGACCACGCTGAGACCATTGAGACAAGCTGAGAAGCTGGTGTCAGGTATTACACACCAGCTTTGCCTGATGAGCTTGAGCACTCACGGCTGAAATCCTCAGTGCAACCAGCAGTGAGGAGCTGGGTCTCAGCAGGGCAAGGAGGAGGTGGACAAAACTAGTCTGTTAACTGGAAGAACTTAACCGTAGTGCACATATCTCTCTCTCTCTCTCTCTCTCTCTCTCTATCTATCTATCTGTCTATCTCTCTATCTACCTATCTATCTCTCTATCTCTCTACCTATCTATCTATCTATATTTCAAGACTGGATTGCAGTGGAGTTGAAGTCAAACACAACCATTCTGACTCAGACACTTCTGTCTCTGTGTGAGCACTTGAGTTAAAGTGTTTAAGAAACTCTTGGGCTTAAAGTGTGGGCACGTTTTGACTCCTCACGCACTCAGACACTCAAATTCACATTCAGCTCTAAGGAGCAAATGCAGGCTGTGTGAGTTTTGCCTGGAGTGGTGCAAACACAGAAATGAAGAAGTCAAAACAGTAGACAGTTTTGGGAAACTGGAAGCAAGGAGAGCTGCAGAAAGAGACTAAAAACATGTGGCAATTAGGAGGAAGAGAAAAGGAAAACCAGAAGAACTTAAAATCCTGTTAGTTCAATATTCCAAATCTGTAAAGCTTTAAAGAACCTATCAATTTAAAAATAGATGCCTGAAGCTGTGAACATTTGCTGACCCTATACTTCTGCACCTGCCTTTGAGAGCTCTATTGTTTTCTCCTGAAACCTGACAAAAATAGTCCAAAACACAGAGAAATTCCGATACTATTCTGCAGCTTTGTCCTGCAATACATGAATAATGAAGAGTATACCACAACAGCCATTTACGTAGATCAAGTGGGACCCTGGAGCATGGAAAAGAATTTCTAGACAGTTCTCTATAGAAAATGAGTATTTTCTATTATTTGGGGGTGTTAATTATGGAGTTTTGAAGGGATGAGTCAATGCTCCAAATGGGAATAGTAATTTTTCAATCTTCTGTTAACACAGTATCTATTTCTAAAAGCCCTCCAAAACCCATGCCTTTTGTAGTCCAGATGCCACAATCCAAATTAGTTTAATTACTTTTACCATATTATTTTTCCTAACCTACCATGACTCCTCTCACTTATACACTTAAGAACATGGTTAGAACTGCTGCTCATTAAATCCTCCAAATTCCTTCAAATATTGAATTAATAATGCTGAATAATGATCACTGTTCAGCCATTTCAAAATTTTCCACTCTTCAAACAGCCCAACATCTGTCTTCCCGTATCTTTATTCGTGTACCCTGACACCTGGAAGATCATTCACCCAGGGAAGTAAATCTCTTGAACTTCTACTTTATAACCCAATGACATTCACGTATTCCTTATTAAAAAAGCTCTGTGTAGGTACCAGCACAAGACATGCCATGTAACAGATGAAGGGACCAGGGTCTGTTCTGTGCTGAGCAGAATTTCCCATGTGGGATGTTCCTCAGCAGTTATCCTCTGCCCATCAACTAGCTGGTATCACAGTATTTGATGCCAGACCAGATGTTTCAAAGACAGACACCACAAAACCACCATGTAAATAGTTATGGGGTTATTCTGCCAGCAGGGAAACTGTTCTGGAACTCCAGGAAACAGAGCTGGGTTTATACTCATTCCTTAGGCAAGGAACCTTATTTACTGCAACTGCAGATGCCCCATGTACTCCCTGCAGTTCCTTTCATTTATGTATTATTTAAGTTTCATTAATCCAGCAGTTTAGCAGGCTCTTGGCAACCATGAGGTAACACTGTCTACTACTAGGACAGAAAATAGCCCAGTGCTCAAGCTGTAAACAGTTCTCTTCCTCTGGCATAAACTCCCCTCTTTCTGGTATTACAGGTTAGTGCCATGTCCCTTCTTATTTACGTCCTCTTCAGACATCCCCATCTATCCACTTTTTCTGCACATGGAATTGTCACCATGATTATTGCATTATGATGTCACTTCTCTGCAGCTCCTTCCTGCAATGGTATGCAGCATTTTGAAATGACGGTAACACTTTTATTCCAAATAAGAGATAAGGAAGAAATAAACACAGGGGGACTGTTCAGGGGTAAAGGTTTAGCAATCTAGTCAGATTTTTTCTATGTTTAAGCTTTCATCCCCCTGTGAAAGACAAAGTTAGAAAGTGCATGGAAACAAAACCTGATGTATAGGTTTGTGTAGTAATTCCAGACAGGGAGGATGAGGGCATGGAGGAGATGACACCCCTCACCCCATTCACAAAATACAATGGGTTTTAGTCAAATTGGCACAGTTTAATAGGTAGAACATGCACAGTTCTGCTAAATACATCTTTATGTCCCAAGTTTCTACTGTCACTACTCTTGGAGAAGTATTCCCCACATAAAACCAGTGAGGTCATAAGGATTTAGCCCGAAACAAATTGGAAGAAAATAAATAAGCCAGCAAGCATGCCTCTGCCTCTGTCTGAATGCTACATTTTCTAGTCAAAATGAACAGATTTGTGGTGTTGCAGGGTTGAGGACATCTCCTGGTGATTCCTGGTTTGGCTTCTGCTACAGGATGTTATGCAATATATGTAATGTGTAGTATTTATGTCAGCTGTTTTCAGCTCCCATGTAAACACCAGAATTGTTCTGAAGCATATGGGAGAGTCCTACTGCACCCATACTGACAGGACTCTAGAAGAAGAAATCATACATTGAAAACCACAAATAATGGCTAATTAGATTTTGCATTTCTACTAAAAATAAGAAATTTCAGGCAGAAAAGAATCTTTTAACAGCAAAAACACTATCTGATAATTAGCATCCTCAGGCATTCCCAAAAGAAGAGAGGAGCTTAGCTTTCAGACATGGGGGAAAGGGAAAAATGACAATTCTTACATTTTATGTGATATTTTTATTAGTATAATTTTTTAATGAAAAAATAGAGCACTTATCAAGCACTTTACAACTTCAAAGTGCCTTATAAAGCTTTTTTGAAAACTTAATCCCTCATAAAAGTCCCTCTTCACAGTAGTACTGTGTAACAAATATCAAGTTCATTCTGCAGGAAGGAAAACCAAACCAGCGAGCATCAGCCTTCCCAAAACTGCAGAGTGAATAGCAAGGCTATGACTTACACATTAGGAACACCTTACCTTCTGTAATGAAAGTGCTAGATCTTAGCTTCAACCCTTTAAAAGTTTGAAATATTTTCAATCATTTTGATGCAAAAATCCAATTCAATTCTTTACTTTATGTAGTTCCTAATTCACTCTATCTCTTTGGTGAACATAGGCAATTTGAGTTTTATGTTTCAGTATTGTCAAAATATGCATATAAAATACCCTTCCGGGAAGAGATTACTTTTGTATCAGTTGAGCAAGTCTGGCAAAACAATTTCTACGAGCAGAACAGGAACATACTGTGCTGCCTGAGACACGTCTTGAAGTTTAGGTTTTTTATTTTTTGTTCTCTGACTTAGGCAAGGCACAGGAACATGGTTTCTTCATGTGGGAACTAGGAACAAAACAATTTCTTCAGTTCAAATATACAGTGACAACCTCCACTCTGGAAGAAGAGAGAGAACTTTAATACACTTCGGCAGCCCTTGAACTCATTATTTACAAACTCCACTTGTGGTAATTCAGATGAGAGTCTTTTTCTCACATCAAAACACACAAATACCTTTTAATTTCACTGCACTGATGAGCCTGGGTCCTGTTTGCCATGCTGGCCCTTATTCCCACTCCCTCTGCAAGACCACTACTAGTTCAGCAACTCTACTTCTTTCCTTCTACTACTATTGTCCCACATGCCACTCTAGGCATACAGCTGCCCTGGTCTGACACTATTTAAATACAAATCCCAGCAAAAAATTTTTGGGACTAAAATCACAAAATTCAATTCTCTGTAATTTAAGAAGGCAAATCCATTATATCAGTTTCTGGCCTGTTATGTACCCACATGCACAGAAAAGAAAGAAAGGGGGGAAAACCAAGCAAATTCCACATTTTCTCTTTTTGAGGCTTCTGCAGAGACTTTGCCCCACAATGGGCCCTACCAAGTACTGTGTGACATATGAATGAATTAATGCTCTGGGACAAGGATTAGTTTCGTACATTGCCAAGGGTGCTGCTGATGCAGAATGATAAATTATAACTCCTGTAAAAACAGAAAAAGTAAAACATTCGGAAATGTAAAAGGTCTCTTCCTGTGCATCTGAATCCAGGATCCAGACCAAATCCCAACAGTTTATGAAAAATACTGTTTTATTAACTTTCCCAAAATTTGTTTCCTGTATGACATGGTGTATATACTTAAATTTTTTAAGTGTATGTTAAGTGCATATACATATACACTTAACATATATATACATTATTGATATATCTGTAGTGGAAGATGGCATGAAGTTTTCTTCTTCGCAACAGCCACAGCAAATATATGGGACAACTGAATTTTCAGTGCTGTTGTAAAAGACTGAGGTTTTGCTTCTTATAGCAGCCTTCACTTACTGAAGTATTTGGGAAGGGTGATGTAACAGATCCATACTTCCGTCAGCAGCCAAATGTATGGAGGGTGCCAGCAGATCTGCACACTTACTCTCCTTAACTGGGGTGCTGCAGGCTTGGGTTTTAGTCTGGCCTTCCCCAAATAAAACAACTTTCCTTCACCGGTGGTCTCTAACTGCAAGGGAGACACCAAACAAGCCGCACTTCCCTAACCATCTGCCTTCGATACTGGAACTGTCACTCCTCCTGGATGCTCCAGGCATTGCTCCACCATGTTCATCAAGAGAAATACTCATCTTTCTCAGTAGAAAACTTAAACCTTCCTTTTGTTTTTTGAAAAAAAACCCAGACCAAAACAAAACCAAAAACCTGCCAAAGAAATAATACAAAAAACCCCAAATAAAAAACAACAAAAAGGTTCCAAGGGATGAGCTGTGTCTCGCTCAGTTTTGCACAACTGATTATCTGTTGTTTGCACTGTGCAGAGGATGGGCACTGGTGTGCTGAGCTGTGTATAGAAACACAGCATTAAAAAACCAACCCCCTCTTTAAGTGAGCTGGAAATGGAATTAAACTTTCCAAAAGAAGACAGACCAATTTTTATCCCAATAAAAATCAGATTACATATTATGTCACACTAAAGAAAACTATTAACTGACAAAAATATGCATGACAAGGGACAAGGGAAAAGCTCATTAATGTGACTAAAATACCACTATTTCATATCCTTTGTGGAGAAAACATGAAAGTCCAGAAAAAACCTCCTCATCCTACACAGGTGTCATCAGATCTTTTTACTTTCCCATGAAACAAGAAGTTTTGTAGAATCTACCCAGGTTTCTAACTGTTTATTTGCAAAAAAGTGAAGACTGAAAACAGTAATTTTCAGGTTCTACATCTTGTTTCCTTTTATGCATGAAAAAAAAAGCAAGCCGGAAAGAAGAAAACCTGACTAAAACCTTTTTAAAAAGGCTACTGTGAAGCTTACTTGCAGTTTTAAGCATGCCGCACTCTCAAAGACTGTAGTTTCCGTGACAAGGACAGGATGTGCACAAGCAATTTCAGACACACTTCCTGAAAGACATGGGGCATCACCAGTAACAAACTGCTGTTCCCTCTGCTGGGGACTGAGTGGGCTGCAAGAGTTGGAAACCCTGTCCTCTGCATTTATTCCTCCAGGTCTGGGTGCAACATCTGGGAAAGTGTTTTGGGAGTAGTGGGAGTAAAGACATCTTGCCTTCATGACACTTCAGGGCTACACATGGTAGACCACAATCATGCCAGAGACCTTAGATGAACTGCAGCTCTTTGGAGGTAGAGCATTAAGTACTAAATGGTTGGCTTAGAGAAAATCTTATTCTGCATAATGAAATTATCATTATTCCCTCGTGCCACACACAGACAAAACACATATGCACCCCATATTTACAAAGTCAAGGGGCACTGTTGCAAATATTTTTCATAACCTTGAGACTGAAAGTAATCACAGACACAATTAGATTTGCTTTCCCATCAAAGTGCCTTGGAATAACCACATGGGCACTCTTCCATATCGGCACAGCATCAGACCTACAATGCAGAGGAATGACTCCCCGTGTGTAAGGTGAATTTGGAGCTTGCAAAATGTGCCAGAAATGAAATCATTTAACTTTCCACAGAGCAGCTATTGGAAGAGAACTGGATGTACAAGCTCCTTCTGGTATGGACATCTGCCTGTAACTAGCTGGACTCAGACAACTCTCTCACTACATCCAGAGGTTCCCATTTCTACATCACCTTTCTAGGCTGTGGTGGCTTTGGGGAGCCTGCCCTTACACCCTGGTGCATACTGCTCCACCACACATCTGCTTTTAAATGTATTTCTGCCCTGACATGTGAACCCTGCCACATCAATGGCAGTAGGCTGAGGTTTCATTTATTAAATAATCTGTTTATCTTCTAAAGAGAAACTGCATGAAGAAAGAGCAGAAAAGCTAGAAAGGAAAACTTCTGTGAAATATACTAATTTTCACATTGGAAAGCTCTACTGTTTATTGAAGCTGGCAGTAAACTTTAAACACTAAAAGAAAGTATTTCTTAAAAAATAAAGGCATCACCCAATACAAACAGAACCTCCTATTTTACTTAAAGCAAATTAATTTTTAAATTGGCTTTGTTTATTTAAATTCCCAGTTTCTGGAACAACACATGAACCTGCTGTTGGAGGTTTTTTCACCCGACAGATTTTCACAGTGGAGGAACAGCTCAGGGATAGGGAGAACATAGAACAAGAGAAAGAAAAGATGGGGGTTTGAAGAGTGAGTCTGGCGGGTAGGTGACAAAGAGATGTTACAGACCAAAAATCTATACAGTTCAAGTAAAATCCAGCCAGATTATTTAAAAAATGTTGCTTCTTCCCAATATTTGTCTAAAGAAGGGATTACAAATCTTTAAATATCTCTCTGGAACTTATAGTTAGCAAAAGGCATTAAACAGACCTTAAAAAAACAACAGGTAATGAATGGAATTTTAAAACCTACAGAACAAAAATAACTTTTTTGGTGCCTCTGACTTTTTAAGTCCACTCTGAAAGCGCTCAAAGGAAAATGTGAACAAAGACTTATGACAGGGGCCTTTTCATATTAAAATAATATATGGAGCAACAGTGAGTGAGAGGAATGCAATGTTTGAAAAAGCACAGACTAAATAAAACACCCATGTACTCACTACTCCTCTCTCTTCTAGGGTGGAGTCTCAAGCCAGCTACAAAGGAACATATTGGGGAGGGAATGCTGTCATTTTCTCAGGTAAAAATCTGTACTTCTGAGATGTTTACTGTCTCCATGTAACACTGCTGAAGACCCCTTGACACTGACAAATAGGCTTCATTACATCTGTGGCAAAGGTATTTGCTCTCATCTCTCAGGAATGATATAGGCGTTGATCAAGGACAAAGCACCAAACACTAAAAAATTCACTTGGCCTGGGAGCTATATTCAGCTTGGCTCTCTAAGAGCCTGACAGAGCAGCCCGTCTACTGCAGCAGCAGACTGACAAGGGTGATTCAGACCCACAGCCAACTGGGGCTCATGGATGAAGGGCAGCAGTTGCAGCCCAGCATCTGAGTCCCACAAAAATGCTCTAGTTACAGACCCTGACCTCCTCCACTCCTCTGAGGCAGGAGGAAAGCCATGCCTGTGGATATATGGTGCCTACACCCATGGATTAAATCCATTCCCACTTCATGCCACCTGGAAAGTCCCAGGCTTTCGCAGCTGTTGAGCCCAGAAAGCAGCACTGTCACGTTCTTCCAGAAATTTTTAACTAACAACTGAAATAAAGTTGCACAGAAACACAGAATGCTGATTACTACTACAGTAAATGAAACTGTGGAGGTGAGAGACAGGGAACAAATCTCTTGTGCTTCAGACACTATAAAATTATGTCCCACATAACCTCAAAGCAGTCATCTTTTTTCTTTCTTGACTTCTTCAGGATGATTCACACAATGTTTTAAACTCCTTGGGCTGATATGGTAAGGGGGTAGCCATGATGAGCTAGAACTGGATTGAACCATGAACAACTTCAGACGTTTAAATGTTCACACAGTGGAAAGAACAAGTATGTACTCAGTCTGTAGGACTCAGCTGTCCTACTGGAAGTGTCAGTGGCAACTTTAGTACTGTCTAAAAGGCCTGAAATAGCCACTACAGATAATAAAATAGCATTATGACTGCTTCCCTCTCCCATCTTCAAAGTAAAAACAGCAAAGTGAAGAAGGTGAGCCTCACCAGGGCTGCATGGCTGCAGACCCCTTGGAAGCAGCAGTTACACTCTCCCCATTCCTGAGGCCAACATCTGTGCCAAGCGCAACACAGATGAACCCAAACTGGGAACGCAACCCATGGCCGCTGGTTTTCCCATTTTTAAAGATTACTCCTTTGTAGAGTCACACATTAGTAATTTTCTTTAAGTTCACTGAAGCAGAAACTAACTCAATGCAAGTCCAGTGAGCCAATTTCTCACAGTTTCTGCTTGCCGAAAGAGTTGATAAACCTGAGCTGCGAGGTTGCCTGCAAGCCCTGAAGGCTCTCCATCACACCCGATAGCTCCTGATAGCTTTATTTGATGATCTGGCAAAACAACAACAAGAAGCTGATACTCGAAAGAGAAATTTAACACCAGCGCTTGTGATTTATGCAATGCTCTATCTATCCGAGGTTTCACTTACAGTTTTCCTAGCCAGAGAGACAATATGTAATTCAAGTCCGCCCCCCAGTGGACTCCATGCCCACACCAGCACACTACGTTTTGAGGACACTGGTGGCAAGTATTGAGGAGCTAGATGATAACATACCGAAAAAGCCTACGAGTTACTCCAAGAGAATTAAATTCAACTGTTGCCACCTATAATATTCTGTTTCCGTTCTTCATTAGGATGAAAAGAAGTATACCTTCCAACCAACAAATGTGTTCATCCTGTTAGAAAACCATATTGTTTTTCCTCCTGTGTCCAAACTACTGTGAATGTTTCAGTGACTACGCAAAGAAAATGTAGGTTGAAAAAGATCTTTAAGATCACTGAGTAAATGAAAAAAAAGTTCTCAAACACATACTGCTTAGGTAAACAACTGTCAGCAAGATCAGGCTGCCTAAAAAAAAGTAAGGTACAGATTATGCAATGTTGAGTTTCTGTGATCTTTTCTCAGAAAGTTTCCTACTGAAACTTGCTCACCCTTGCGTGCATAGCTGTCATACTTCATTTATACTTATCCAAAACTACACTAATTACTGTGGGTCATACGTGAATAATTAACTTCTGCTGCCTGAAGCAAAACTAAAGGCCAAGATAAAAAATGCATTATGAGATTAGTACATGGAGTACGCTCATGGCCAATGCTACATGTAAGTCTGAATATACCAACTTCTTATCAAGAGTTCAGAAGTGGCCTGTAAAACACATTTAATTTTAACAGCATGACACAGATTTTCTCACTGGATCCACTGGCTAAATTCAGCACTGACCATTTGTCTAGACTACACTTCTTTCATCATGCCTGCTACAATGTCAGTATAAAGCACTTATCAGCTGACCATTTAATGAAGGTTTTTGATTTGATGTTCCTTTTTCCCTGAAATAATAAACCATCCTCCAGCATGACTACAAAATAGTTCAGACAGCTGTCTTTTGGCATGGGAATTCATTCAGCCAGCTCACAGCCTGGCAAGTATCCGGCCTTCCTCTGAACTCAGCAGTGAAAGAGAAGCACCTTTGCAAGCCAATCCCTGGGTACACCTAAAGAGGGAATAACATGCCCCAGAGGTGCCAATCCCTCTTCTCTGACTTCCCAGAGATCCCAGACAGATAGCATAGCCTTGACACCCAGCTGCCAGGGAACCATGGCTGGGGAGATGGATCCTACGATTACGGCAGGTAGACAAGCTCTTTTTGTGTTGGTGGAGAGTTACAAATGCTTAAGTTGGGATTAACTACATCCTCTCAAGCCTTCTCATCCTACTTCTGAGCACCCTAAGTGCACGGCCTGAGATTCAGTGGTGTTGACTACCTAGCACTGATTTTGGTGCATTACCTGAAAGCGCTGGTCTGCCCCATGAGATCACTGAAGAATTACAGATGTCTGACAAATGTAATTCTCAGTGTTCTAAAATGTCACAGCAGAAAAGAGCCTCCTCTATTTCTGGACTAACTTGGGTGTGACATTTCTGAGGTTGTTCACATCTAGTTTGGTAACTCACACAATGATTGCTTATACTCCTGGGCTGGTCGCCAGTCAGGCAGGATAGAGAAGAGTGACTTCCCTGTGGTATAAGCAGATAAATGGTATTTTTGTTTCAAACCAAACACTCTATGGTTCTTCTCTGTGGGGCTCTCTGTCTTTGAATCTGTTACAGCCATAGAACGCTCAAAGGGCGATACAGGCAAGAAAAGAACGCGGAAATCCCGGCACAGACAAGGAAAGGGACAAAGTAGGGTTAGACTAGGATAAAAGAAGTAAAACAAGAATGACAGAAAAAGGTGAAAGGGTAAGGCTATATAAAAGATATTGGAAGGGTAGGGATGAAAGACCACATTTAAGATGGGAAAGAACAGGGAGGAAGAAAAAAGAATTAAGACAAGACATGACAAATAATGAGAGAGCAGAAGGCTCATCTTAATGGGAAGATGTGAAGAAAGCAGGAAAATTGGTTTGGGGGGAAATGTAATGAAATTTCCAGATCATTTCCAGATCTGAACATTTCTGCTGTTTAAGGAAGGGACTCTTACCTTACAGGAATTGTTTAAGTAGAGGATATTAGAATGGAGCCTTGTTCAGAATTCCTCTCTGAACAAGGAAACAAAATAAAGGTCCTACCAGCCAAAAGACATACTGGAAAGAGTGATGGAGATGCGGCCTCAACTGAAATGGAGAAGCCTTCACTTAATTTTTAAAATTAATATCTGATACTCTTTAGAGTACATCAGATCACAGAAAGTGCCAGCAGATTCTCAGCAAAGAACAACATTGTCCTACGTGCTGGATAAACACCATCTTTCCTCCAAGGAGTTACAAGAATGTTGAAGTCCATTAAGAGCAGAGAGATCAATAAATTTAATTTAAGCAAATCAGCATCAGAGTAAGGAATAGCACTGAAATTCAGTGTGTTCTGTCCACTGCCTTTCTAGCCATCCAATCAATTCCCTTTTAAACTTGCTCTTGATAACTTCAAATCACTGCTACTGAGTTTATTCACAATAAAATTACAACTATTACACATCACTGCTTCAGCTACCCTGACATGCCTGTCATATAGACCAGTAACAGCCCATAAAGTTAATAAGGACACCAGGTATTGATTAAGTGTTAAGTATTGTCACCCCTGAATGGGACCCAGCTCCTCCAGGCACTTCTCTTGCATCTCTGCAGTAGGGATCTAGTGCAACTGATTCTCGTAGTGATGACTTCCCTCTCCAGTATGGGGTAGGTGCCTCCAAAAGCCTCCAGAAAGACACACTGAGGACTTTAGTTTACACTTAAATTGAGTCAAGAATTTCAGGAGCTCCTGGCATTCAAAGGCTACATCTGTAAAACCAAGTAGTTTCAAAAGAAACAGGTCTGTAAGGTAGAAAAAATGCTGTTGAAGATTCATGACCACACTGTATGCTCTTCTTGGGGGTTTCCTCCGGACTAGCTCTGGTTGGTCCCAAGAAATGACCATCCTTTGTTTGTTGAAGCACAGCAAGTATGTCCCTAGAGGCCACTTTTCTGGTTAGTTTCATCTGAGAGAGTCTGGTTTGTGCTGACACCGGTCTTGTGCTGCCAGGAGGGGATGACAGGGAAGTTCCATTCAAAAACACACTCCTGATCTGCATGAGAATGCCAATGCACTCACAGACATCTCTGTTATTCAGGTACAGGCCTTTGGCTTTTAGTGTAGGAGACAAGCTAGCTCATTATGCCCTAAACTGGAGAAGCAGAAAGGAACCTGCTTGTCTTAACCACAGCGCACAGTGCCAGCAAATCTCACCTGTGTGCGTTCTCCGGTGAGCCTTCAGGTGGGAACTTTTTGTGTATACTTTGTTGCATCCCTCAAAGTCACACCGATGGATGCGCCGCTTCCTGGAGTCTGGAGACTCGGACCTCCTCTGACGCCTTGTGCTCTCAATACTGAACGGTGAAATTGAACTGAAAAACAGAACAGAAGGAAAAAAATGAAGCAGGAGAGTGGTGTATATCCCAGCCCCACAAAAAACAGCTGCAGCAGAAGTGACTGTGCAAAGTGACATAAACAATGAATTAACTATTTCCCTTTCTACATTTTGACACAATTAGAGCTTGAACTTGAGCATATTTTGCAGTATGAAATAACTGAAGGCTTGATTTAGAAATGCTTATAGCCCAAAAAAACCACCATGATTCTTGAAATACTACTCCAGTAATGAAGCAGCCTGACTTTATGTGAGCTCTGCTTCTATTTGACATGTGTCCAGGTACAAGCTCACTGAACTGTTTTCTAAAAAAGTTTATATATAGCCTCTGTAACTTCTCTTTGACAAGTTTAAATAGATAAGAAGCCTGAAACTGTTTATGAAAACGTGTTTCCAGTACCCAGATCTGAACTATGGATCCTCACATTAGGCCAAACACCTGTTGTTTGCTTGAATACAGACTGCTAACAGATCCAGATCACCCTGCAGCAGGGATTTTTCCATTTTCTCATTTAACAGGTCTCAATCTGTCACTTGCAAGCCAATGAATTTTATTTCCTTTCAGACCACTGATAAATGAAGTTTATTAGAACAAGGCCAGAGAACAATCCCCACAGAAAAACACAAATGCTTATCAAAGATACTCCATTTACAGCAATGTCCTACAGCCTCTCAGTTATCCTAATTTTAAGCAATTAAAAATACAACATTGAAGTCATGTTGCATGAGTTTCAGTGTGTGCTGAACCTAATACTTGAAGAAAGCCTTGCTACAGCAATGCATTTGGCTTGGTTAGATAAATTATTATCAAGTTGGAAGGCCAAGATCCAAATCCTCATTGACTGCCATTCATTACACTACCCAGCCATAAATCATTATTAACTGATCATCCTATCAACCTGACTACGATTATATTGCACAGCAGTCATGCTCACCCACAGCTACACCAGCCTGTTTAGCTAAGTGCTGGAACCACTTCGGCCTTCATCAGGTTTCTGGGGCTTCCCAGGTTTATTGACACTCAAAGTAAATGGGCTACACATTCATTAATCTGCTCTTTTAGACTCTTAAAGACTGCTCTGAACAAAAAGCATGAACCTTTGGGGAAGCCACAGTACTAAGACAGGCATTTGAAAGGAGCACTGATGTTGACACATCTGCTGGGAAGAGCCTCCTTCAACACTGACCTGCAACCTCCTGTTAGAGGAGCTCCTGTACAGCTGTAGCTGTTATGGCATACGTGGAACTCCTACAGCTTTCCAGACCTTGCTGAAGACTATTTATATGGGGTTAAAAGTTTGCATCTCACACCATTAGCACGTGATTTCACTGATGTTCTAATTCTGTGCACACAAATCTCTAAGCCTTGACTTAGTGGTAGTCAGAATTACGCATTTTTATTTTTGTTTAGATATTTTCACAGTATGATCCTAATTTAAAGCAGTAAGGGGAAAAAAGAAAGTACTTTCTTTCTGAGCAGTACTCTTTTAACATATATTCATGTTTCACCTTCAGGCAAGAGATCCTCCAGATTAATTATTTTTGCCTATAATATGATGCACATAAACGGAAGTGCAGAGAATTCCTGAAATGGAGAAAGAAGTGGACAGAGAGCAGTAGTAACAACATTAGCTAGCAAAACGTTGTCCTCAAGAGAGTAAGAAACATTAGCACTTTAACTGTATGACTGAAATACAGATATGCCTACCCTCACAGAAATAGCTTAGGAATTGCATTTAAGCATCTGCATGTCAGAACAAATAAAAGTCTTGGGTTAGATGATTCACTGAGAATGGTTTCACTACTCCAGTTGGGTTTTTTTTTAAACATCTCATCAGGTGAAATAAAAGCAAACATGTAAATTAAATGTTAAAGCTCAATACTGAACATACAAAATCCAGTGCTCGAGACCAGAAAATCCTGATCTTTAAAAATAAGTATTTGTGCATCATTTTTGCTGCGTGTAATTTATGAGCTGTCTTAAAACCCTATTTTCTAACAGAGTGTTCAGATCCTGGATAGTACAGCTCATTTAAATGGGAGGAGGATCAAGCCTAAAATGCTGCTGCAATTTCCAGTCCCGAGATAAAATGAACCTTGAGAAGAGTCAGCACCTCATAAAAGCTATTTGTCACATACGAGAAAGTGATCTCACTGCTTGGAACTGCTCTGTGTTTTCCCGAATATTTATACAGAGGAGGGTGGCACAGAGCAGTGCCATGAAGGTGGCACACAATCATCGCCGCTGCTTCTGAACTGGATTGCTCTTTCTAAAACGTGTAGGACCCTACTTATCCCACAGGAGGGAAAATAACTGAGTAAGCCACAGAAGGTGACGAGTATTGTCACCATCCCCTGAGAGCTTCACAGTCATCGCTTGCTCAGCACAGCAAGGAGAAAAGCTACTCTCAGTTAGAACCAGCAAATGTCACCTCACGCCTCGCCTTCACAGCCGTGCTGGGTAAATGACAAACTAACCAGCAGAGGAGACTCACATGGCAAGTGAGAGTGTATGTCCAAGGTGGTTTTCCTCTGCCACTTCAACTCCTGTGGCTCAGGGGGACCCCCAGTGCAGACATGTTCACTGGTGGAAAAGGAGCCAGGATCCACCTGACACCACCAGCTTTATTTTAGCCTTACAAAAGCTGGGTGACTTTACATGGGGATATCACCAAAGACCCTAAAAAGAAGCACAAAGTGCTTTTTTGAGCTTCCTCAGGTTAGTCCCTCTCACAATAACTTCCAGATGATTTGCTGATGTTCTTTCCCTTTGCCATGCAAGCAGTGAAGGGACACCTTCTTCCTTCTCAAGCAATTTCTACAAAATACCCTCACTGACCAGACAGACAGAAGTAAAGTCCTCAAAACCACATTTTGTGCCTTTTAAAGGCCACAGGGGCTCTGCCAGGTGTCTCTGCCAGAGTCAGTACAAGGTTCCCAAAACTATTGTTTGATGGCACCATGGTGGACACAGACTTTGAAATGGATGTGTTAGGGAATTCACAGGTGTTTATTTTTTCAACTGACTTACTTTTCCTTTTCATTTAAAATGCATTCTAAAATTCTATAAAATAAATAAAGAAAAAACATTACAAAAAGAGACCACAATGTCCCTCCTCCTCCCCCAACCAAAACCCGAACAAACCATATTGTAGCAGCCTCTCTCAAATTTAGGCGTCCCCCAGAAACTGTACAGAGACAAGACTTGAAAACCTGTCATCAGCCAAGAGCTACCAGGGTGCCCTGAGGAGGAGCTGCCAATTCTCCTGTTAATGGCCACGATCTCAGGCAGCCTTTAAGGCTCAAGGTTGGCTTTTGCAGCAGGACTGATACCATGCATAACAGCTCAGCAGGATGTATTAAATTACTGCTGAAACATGAAGTTTGAAAGATAAATTAACAAAGAAGAAAACTGTTCTGACCTGTCAGCTTGATGTTTATTTATTTGCAACTTGTTATTTCTAAAACCAGTGTAATTTCTATGTTAGTGTAGAAATTGTTACACCTAACTGGAATCCTGGAAGACTGCTGGCTGCCTCCACCAGCAGCTGCAACACCTGTAGTCAGTACATTGCTAGGGTGAAATGAGTAAAACCAATGCGAGCATTTAGAGTGATTTATAAAAATTCAGCCATGTTATTTCTGGCTAGAAGTGAAAACATGCATCTTTGCAACTCACACCCGACCAAGTGCTTGTCTCTGATACAAAGAAGTCTGCAAAATGTAACACCGACTGGGGCTTCACCACTAGATGGCCATCAAGTTCTGCCGAACGTGATCTGCACTGCATGAGATGTGGATTATAACCAGCCTGGTTGCAGGATTATTTCTCCTGTCTACGAATGCTGCCCATGACCTCCTAGGTGTTTTGCCTCTGTTGTACACAGACTGTTAACAGCCCTTGGCACAGGCCGTTAAAAACCGCAAGTAATGGGTGTTTTTATACCGAGCAATATGCAGAGCCGAGCTGCCTGGGGAACAGAGTTTGTGAAAGCCTTGAACTGTGTTCAGTCCTGTGACACACCACAAGTCCCTGCACGCTGGCGGCTCCCCACTTACAGTATGCTCAAGTGCGCTCACCCTGTGGCAAACACACAGGGTTACCTTCAGCCACCCAAGCACGAGCTCCTGGGTGCTGCAGGCATCCCAGTGCGCCGGTCAAGGGCTGGCTGGCTGACATGGCCAGCAAGGAGCCGGGGACATGCAGTGACCCAGACTTTGTTCTTTGCTCTACAAACCCAAACAGTGTTCCAGTGTCACATCTTCATCCTTTTGATTACTACTTTTACTCTTCCTTGGCCCCTCCACTATGAGCTCAGGCTCTTTGGCTACGCATCCTGCCTGCCTCCAAAGACCTCATGGAAAACACATTGATGCAGGGCTAACAGTCACACGAGTTTGTGCCCAATGTCCCTGCCAGCTTACCTAAATCTCTCCTTTACAGCAGTCAGGCAGCATTACCTTCCCCCCTAGCTGGCCCTGCAGTTAATTGAGAGACTTGTGGCTGCACCCCTAACAGTCTGTGGCTGCTAAAAACAGATGATCTCTTCCCTTTGTGATGAGACCCAGGACGTATCAGCCACGTCCCCTCCACTCTGGCTACCATGGGAAGAAAAACCAGATGTGGCTCAGGCCTGTGCAGCATCTGGTCAGCCTGGATGAGGGGCTCAGCAGGCCAGACCGTGTATCATGAGTTGGGGTCCTCTTGTGCCTCTCAGCCCCTGAGCAGTGGAATACCAGATTTGGCCGAGATGGCCACCAGGACAGTCCCACTCCAGCTGCTTTCTGTTCTGTTGGCATCAGCACTTGCCTGATTCTGCAGCAAGCCAGTGCAGGACTCACAATGACAAAAAGACAATTCTGCCAAAAAAAATCAGAGAAGCTTTTGGTAGTTTGACTCCCTAAGTGGAAGAGTCTGCCAAGCACCTGCACTGACATATGGCAAAGGATGGGAACCTGTGGCCATTGATTAGGGAATTGTCATCACCCCTTTTAGTGGCAACCAGTTGTTATTACCACAGCTTCCATGTAAATTTAGAGTATGTGTGAAGAAATTGAGAACATGGACATAGGCAGTCAACACCAGGAACTACTGGAAAATCCACTTTCTGCTCCACAGAGAAGTTACTTCTTGTAATATTTGAGTATAAAATACACAGAAAAATAACCACATAAATAGATAGGCTGGAAACAAAAAATTGGGACATATGACCATGTCAAATACTTATGAGGTGACAAAGTGCTTTGGCAATACATGACAGAACCACTCATTCCACCCTCAGAACAATTTTGGACATTCAGATATTTACATGTTTTATGTTTTTAAAGGGAAAAATATGTAACGATACAATACTCAAATATATAAATAATGTATAAATAAAGTGGTGTGGATCTTTACTTTATGAGACATGCAAAACTTCTGGGTCAGCCTGCAAGTCATAGTAACTAAAAGTGCAGGCAAATTAAATAAAAGCAGAAAACTAGAGTACAACATGCCTGCATTCAGATGGTAATGAGCAGCTGAAGAAGATCCTTGGATCTCTAGCATTTGCTCAGTGTTCAAAGGGAACCAGGGCTGCAGAAGAAGCATCATGGGTTTTAGCTGCTTAACATTTATAGAAACTAGAGCTGTTAAGTGACTGACTACAGACATAGTTTTTTTAAATCCTAGCCTCTGGATTCAGTGTGGGATGGCACTCCCTGAGCACATTGAGCAGCATGCTCACACACCCCCATGGCAGCTGTCAGTCCTCCTTTGGTTCTTGGAGCAGCTCCCCACCAAGGACCCTCAGAAGAGGGGATGACCACAGTCCCAACACCTTTGCTTGGCTCCTCTGGAACTTTTCTGAATTGAGTGAACGCATCCACAGCAGCCCACCACTCATTCATGGAGCTAATGCTGCTTAAGACAAACTATCTCCTATTAGTTAAGACCTGAAGTTTCACACACTAACAGACGTGGGTACTCTGTGCCTTTTTGAAAAGGGGTTTTGAATCACATTTCCCAGATTACAGCTCTCAATTACTTTCCCTGTGTTTTCCTTAGTAGCAGCTTTTTACACAATGTAATTTCATTTTCTGGTAGGTCATGTAATGTTATCATCCCACTCAGGATAGTGGTAAAAGTATCCTTATAAACACTACACATTAAACCATGAAGAAATATGACATGGGTTATTTCTCATTACAGTTTATAAAACTCCTCCTAGTAGTCAAATGCTAAAATCCTACTATATAAAAACATAGCAGGTTTTTTGCTATAAAATGCTTTAATATCAGTGTCATCTCCTGATAAAAATCTTCGCTCAAATATTTACTTTTTTTTAAAATACAAAGTTGCTACTGTCACCTGTTCACAAACAGATGTACATGCGTATATACACATGTATTTTTTCTCCTCTTTGATTCTTAGATTCTAATTAATGTTTCATGAAAGGCAAACAGCTGCCTTAGGGATGTTAGACATTAAAACGCATCAAGCAGTACTTAAGGTGATCATAAAAGGAAAATATGTGCTACTCTTTTATTAGCAGTAGTTACTTCAATCATTGTACTTTAAGGTGATGTTATAACTGGAAATTATACTTTTTGTCAAGAAAGAAAGGAAGAATTTGGCAGCATACACAAACAACGCACATATTAAATGGGAAAATTACATGGATAAACAAGACAGAGATATAAGATGATTTGAATACATTTGTTTAAGAAAGTGCTTGAGCTGGAGCTTGAGTGAAATTGCACTAGGAGCAGATGGGCAGATAGGGGTAGAAGCACAAGTAGTTCCTCCTGTTATGTTCTGTCCTAAGAGTCCACTGCTGGCTGCTGCCAGAGGCAGTGCCCTGGTAAAGAGGATCCTCTGCTCCAGGTCCATATGGCCATTCCCATGCTGTTATATCCCTGACCTGGGCAGTCAGCAAACAAAACACCATGCACATCTTTGACCTTGACTTTATCGGCAGTATTTACTGTTGAGACCAGATAAACCTACTTGAACTGCTGAGCTGCCTTGCAAAACCTGAGTGTGTCACAACATTGCTCTGTCTGGGGTGGAAGTGGAAGCACAACTATACATGGAACAAACTTCTGGCAAAGGGAAAGAACTTTGGGGCCTACTAAGAAAAGCATTAATGTAAACCATGGCACACCTTACCAAAATTATTCATGACCTCTTGTTATCAGCTGCGTTAGGCGGAGACATGAGACATTTGTTTGATCCTCCTGATCTATATTTGTGCTGTGGGATCCAGGAGCACTTTCCAGCTCTCAGAGTGTGGTGTTATGAGGTGTAACCGAGCTCCCCAGTGGGCTGAGACCCAAATACACACCCTATTCTCCTCTTTCATGCTGCTCCTCTGTTCTGGGTTTCTAAGGAAAGGAAGCTGGGCCAGTAAGCATCTATGACACACACCAGCATGCCCCCCCAGATCTGGTGACTGGAGGACAGTAAAGCATTTCTGACAGAGAAAACTCATGAATCAAATCTACTATGAACTCTGAAATGCCACAGGAGAAAAAACCCACCAAAAACTTTCCATCTGTTTTACTCTTATTAACCGAGAAAGTATTACCCTGGAGAGCTACTGTGCAAACAAACAAAGGAATTACAGGCTAACTACCTTGCACCTAGGCATTGCCGACATTATTTAAATGTTTCTTCCTCATTTTGAGAAAGTGCATGGCTATATGACGACTTGCACTACTACATCCAGCAGAAGCCAAAGATGGGCAACTGCAACCCCAGACCAGCCCAACTGAATTACTGAGATGCTCCTTAACAAGAACGAATTTCATGTTTCTCCTAACATGCCAGGGCATACAGAGTTTGTTTCTACCCATGAAAGTTTTAGAAACATTTGACAGGAATGTTATCATGTTTTACACACAGACTTAGCATTTTCACTAATATTAAATGTAATTCTGTTTCACTACTCTGCCTTTCCCTTGGTTTGGACAGATGGACTCAAATATTAAGTGAAACACTTGTCCTTAGATTTTGTCAGAGATTCTGAGGTGACAGATGACAGCAGTTTACATATGTTTATTAGCAAGCATGTTTTTTAAGATGTGCATGTTACAGAGGATGCACAGTTTTAATACTGAGTCTTCAAGCTCCTCAGGATGGCTGAAGACATTGCAAAGACTGCTCTAGATGTCGAAGCCCATGTTAACACCTCTTTTTGTAACATGGTGTATTATCATGCAATAAAGAGTAACAGAAAAACTCATCTGTGGAGAGAACTATAAATTTTCTGCTCAGCAAGGTTCTTCAGAGCTAGACCAGGTTGTTCATAGTCTTGTCCTGTTTAAGTCTGAAAATGTTTGAAGACAGAAAAAACCCCAAAAGTATTTATCTGGGCAATGAGTTCCAGTACTCAGCCACACTCATATTCTAAAGGGAGTTTCTAATGAATGCTTGTTTTTTCTAAATAGTTCCCACAAAATGTTTGTATTCATAAATACATGTATCTAAACATTACAATGAAAGATTACTAAGTGACCATGAGCTAACATAAACCTTTTCTTAAAAAAACCCCTCCAAAATTAGCTTACTTTGCTTTAGCCTGATGTTTTTCTGAGTTGGAGTGAAACTTCATGAAGAAAAGGAAACCCCAAGCAGTGGAGGAGCATATCTTCACAATGAACTTGCAGGTGGAATAAACTGCATGGGCAAGGGTCTGTTCTTTGGATCTGAAGACAAAGAATTGTACATCTTCCTGAAACCAGGAATAATTCCTGAAATCCTGTATGCCACACATGTTTGATGCATCCCAGGCCTGGGAGCTGAACCTAGTCTAGCAGAGAAAAAGCGTCTTATTTCATCCCCTCCTTTCAGAGCTGGCAGAACAGCAGTGACCATTCACAGGATCTCCAGCACCAGCTGCACTAACTCTCCCTCCAGACAGGGGCTGCATCAATGCTAAGTCTGTTCTTTCTTTTTTTGTTTCCTTCTAAACAGAGCAGAAAATTGGGTAACTGAGCACCTACAACTCAGCTCTGAGATCACAGGGCCCTGCTTTTTACCTCTCCTGCTCATGATTCATACTTTTTCTTCACACTTTTCTGGCAACACATAATGCAAATAAGCCTTGTCAATACTGGTAATCTCAGCAGAAAAATATTTAAAAAGGGAAATGTCTGTTGCAGACATGGGCTGAGCTGATATTTTCATCATGGAAATAAGACGAGTATGTATATATATTCATGTCTTTCACCTTTGTTTTGGTTATTTGTTCAAAGAGCACAGACACTCCACTTTCTAGTGCAGGATTCCCTGAATGTCCTACCTTGTTCTCCAGATTTCACTTTCTTCTCCTATCTCTAATTCTGATTTTTCACACTGTACAACACAGCAGTCAGTCCCAGTGACTGTACAATGATGACTCTTGCCTGTGCATCTACCTCCTCTGTCGGTCAGACTAACAAATGTGGAACTGATCACTGCAGTGGTGATTAAAAATTCTCTGTTCTGTATCCTTAGCTGACAAAATTGCCACTAACATCTTGCCAAGTCAGTGATATTAAATGAGGACATTGCTTCCATTGGGACTGAAGCTCATGTGAATGACCTTTAATTTCTTCCTGTTCAGAACGGCTATTACTGATAATTTAAATATTTGATTACCCTAGATACCTATGTGTACAGCAATTATGGGTGGTCATCTGTCACACTCTGTGTCATCAAGCAGATTTTGTTAACTACTAAATGGTGGACCACACTGAAGTATGTACATTTTGGTGTTTATATGTATGTAAAGACAGCCTGCCACCCCCAACAGAAAGCCATCTCAGAAGACCAGTTTTTTATGCCCGACAGCCCTCTACAAGCTCCTGTGTGAGACTATATATTGTGAAGTATTCACATATTACAGAGATAATATAAGTATCATACCTATTTGATTTATCTAGGAAAAAAGGGATTAAATTTTAANAGGAAAAAAGGGATTAAATTTTAAATTTAATTCATTTGGGGGACAAAAAAAGTTACTGAGTACAAGATCAGACTTCAGGGATTTGGGTTTCTTTTGCTAACATACTTTCTAATCAATAGATTCTGAGATTTATAGTTTTGCTTGTTTTGTCCTTTCAGAGCACCCTCTTCTATTGAAAGGAATTGTTTATAAAAGAACATGAGAAAAACATCTATAAATCAAAACTGTGCACCTCAGAGACCACACAGATTGTGTTACTAAGCATTTTCGTTAACAACGAGGAATCCTGCTGTATTTATTTTATACAAGAAGTCAGCTTTTTTGTTCAATATGCTACCTTGTACCTGGCTTTACAGCCATGCATATCAATGATGTATTCCTTAATTTAGATTACGAGATCCTTGCCACATCTTTACAGCTGTTTGGCGTTTGCAAAACAAAGTAAGTACAGTGAGGTCCCAGTACATGAACAGAGTACTAATACACTACCGCAATATGAAGAATACCCACTACCTCTCCTTGCATCTGTGGTTTTCCACACCTATTTGGAGTAATAGTCTGACCTGAAGCAATGTTGTGGGCTTCACCAGGCCCAGCTTCTCATAGTCCTTTCCCAAGGACTGCCATTTATCTTCTCTTCCTTCCCTTTAATTTCTTACCTCTTCCCCCAGACTTGCTGCCCATTCCCCAGCTAGGAACTGTCTCGCTATAGAATCACAGGGCCAGGTTTTGTCACTGAGTGTCATGGAGGTAGAAATTTACACAGTTGTAGTTTCACTGTATTTGCTGGTATTTGAAAGATATCTAGCAGCTTCATCTGCACCCTGGGATGGAAAGTGTCCTGGAAAGCTGCAGAAACCACTCAGACACACAACTTCTGAGATAGAGGAACTCATGACGACCATCTATGAACTGGAAGAGTTACTGCCTCTTTTTACTGGCTTTGCACAGATCTGTTGCATCGTGTGGGCAACATTCCTTTTCTTCTCTCCATTATTAAAATCAACCTGATTTCCACCCAGTGAATACTCAGTCTGTGGCGAGTCAAGTGTTTCCACTTGTAATTAATTATGCAGCAGAGCACTAATGTACTTTTCACACATAGCAAAAAGCCAATTTTCAACAATTCCTTGTTTATCACTACACCAGCTCGGCAACCACAAAGCTATCCAGCTTGGACACAGGCCTCGTAAAGTCTGGGAAAGCTCCCACTGTCTTCATAGGAGTCAAACATAGAATTTCCCAACAGAAGGAGGAAAGCAGAATATTGTTTTCATGAACTGGTCCTCTTAACACTTTCTCACCAAGGCACAACTACATTTAGGATCTCAAGTGCTCATAGGCAAGGCAAGGCTTGATTAAGAGCAAAATTTCTTTTGTAAGCAGACTGCATATGGCCATAGGGTACATTTTGTACTAGGAAATACATCTTTAACACATCTGCTTGTCTCAGAAATTGTTCCAGTTGCACTCTTGAGTACAAAGTCTATTCTTCCTGATAAATACACTCTAACACTTTTCCAAGAGCCTTAATTAGGCTGGTAGGCAACTCCACTCCTCTGGGCTTCACTGGGTCAAAGTGGCTTCATGGGCCTCCTCTCTACACCTGGAAAACTAGGTGGCCCTCACTGTGGCTATTCCCTGGTCAGGAAAAACTACAGAAATCTTTAGGATGACAATAATCTTCTTTAGAATGGCCAGAATAAAATCCTGATGGCTTTCTGCCATCAAAATAAAGGTCAAGATTTCACTCTATGCATGTTCCAGCTCTGCTGAAGCAAAAACTGAACTGAGGACTTGGGTGTTTATATTCACTATTACTTTGTATGTGAATTTATGCAGGGATTTAAACTGGGTAAGATTTAAATGACGTTGCCTCTTCAGGTTTTTTGAAATGCAACACAATGCAGTCTGCTGGCAAGGAATGTTTTTTCACTGGGAAAAGGGCATATGTCTCCCTTTGGGATGTCAAATATTCAATTATTTGAGGGAAAT